>VYXC01009626.1:70896-122909 GCA_013397175.1 Platysteira castanea | reverse complement strand
TTAATTCAAGAATCTAAACACGAGCAAACCTGTTTTGCTGTGAGTGTTTCGTAGAGAAGTGAAAAGGGGAGTTTCTTTTTTAAAAAGAAATCGTAATACAGTGATGACAGGGTTAAGAATGCAAGAATTCAGACATTCTGTGGAGGGTCTCTAAGAGGTCCATAAAAAAGGAGCGAACAGATCCATACAACAGGAGACAGCAGGAGACAAAGTTTTGTGTTGGGTTTTTTTTTTTTTCTTTTGTTTTGTTTTTTTTTTTTTTTTTTTTTTTCAATTTGTTTTTAAAAGTATGAACTGGCTGAGCATTAGCNCAGTCGGCATCCTCCTCCTCCTCGTCTTCATCATCAATGTCGTCATCGTACAAGTCGTCGTAAAGCAAATCTGAACTGTTGTCATTGGAAGGCACTTTAGTTTTGATGCAGTACTCTGCCAGTGTAGTGGGGACCTTCACACCATCCTTCTCTGCCTCAGCTTTGGTAGCCAAAACCTGTTTCCTGTGGAGAGAAGGACGCAGCAGGAACATGAGCAGGGCCATGTGCCAGTGGCTCAACTCCCTGCCCTCCCTCCAGCCCCTGCCCAGCCCTCCTGGCAGCTCAGGGTCAGCGGAGGTGAGGTCTGCAGGAAGCACCACAAGCAGCACTGGAAACAGACTTGGTTCCTGCAGCCCCAGGCTTGGGAGCATGCCATCGGTGTTTGCGGCACACGCGCTCTCAGTAACACAGGAAATCAGTTATTCCACAGGGCTCCGCATTAGAGACCTGTCAGAGGCCAAAGCAAATTCCATTTGCTACCATAGGGATCGCCAGGGATTTGCTAGGACGATTTATTGACTCTGTCACTGACAACTCTTCTACAGTGCGCTCAAAACTGCAATTCCCACAAGCCTTTGGCAGCTCTCAGCTCCCACTGGAGGGTCAGAGCAGCTGGGGCACATGGCAGCACCCCAGGACACAGCCCAGGGCTGGCAGAAGTCAAGTGTTTCCCATCACCCCAGGGACAGGCCTGGCTGCTGCCTCCCAGCAGGAAGGAGTAGATGGCAGCCTGTCCTCTCACCCGCTCACTGCTCGTCAGTCTGCCACTCCCCGTGTTGAGTATACCCCGCTCTGCTGGAGCTGAGGGAGCTGCAGGATCCTCTGCACAGACAGAGCCCCGCTGGCCCCACCCAGGGCCACATCCTGCCTGCCCAGCTGGCAGAGACTATGCCGATGTGGCCTCGTGCCAGCAGTCCTGCTCCAGGCTGGGCTGCTCCTCCACAGCAGCCCTGGCCTACAGTCACAGCATCCCCCTGCAGCTCCTGACGAACCACGGACTCCTCCAGGGGCAGGAATGAGCAGTGCTTCCAGCTAATCCAACCCACTGCTGCAAGCCCTTGACAAATCCTGCTGATGCTCCTTTGACTTGGAGGGACAAGATTATGATTCACACATGCATTAAGCACAGAAATTAGTAGGATGAAGTCAGTTTGCATCACATCCCAAGCAATGCACGGCTCAAAGACAAGCAGGGACTTTGACTGGAATTTACTTGTAGCCAATAGGTTTTGCAGAGCATCATGCCAGATTAGTCTGAAAAAGAAAAATACAAAGACAGAAGTTTGCACCATTTCTGTCCAGAAGAATGAACTTGGAATAAAGCTGTAAAATTCATTTTGAAAGGAGCAACCACAGTGAGAAGCTGGTTTCAGCAAATTCTGGAAGCAGCCTGTTTGATAGGATTCAAATCAGGAAGCCACTAGCCCAGCATCACACGTGGCAAAGCTTACCTTATGATTTCAGCATACTCCTTGTCTTTTCCTTTACTGTCCCTCCATTTCCTGAACATGACTGACGCATCCACATTGGCTGGGGAGAACGTGTTGGGCTCATTAAGCAGAGAGATTACACTCAGCAAGATAGTCCTGGAACAGGTAACCACAATAGCAGTCAGGGCTAACGCATTCATGGATTCTGGATGCCCACAACTTCTTTAGGTATTACATCATAAACCTGTTTGAAGTTCAGTCTTAAGCTGAGGACAGTGTTTTACATGAGAGCATGTATTTATGATAATGCCAGACCCTGGTCACTGGTGTAGGGAAGGTGATATAACACAAACCTCATGTGACTACACACCATCGTGTCTGTGCATGTGCTTGGGGCAGGGCAGCAGGCAAAGCTACAATCAGACCAGAATTCATCTTGTCTCCACCACTCACAAATGGTGTGGGGCTGGAAACCTGCTCCATGAGCTGCTCCTGGTGGCTTGCAGCCTGCAGCAGAAAGCCAGGCTGTTTGCCTGCCAGCACAGGGAGAAGGACCACTACGACCCACGGCCATCAGAAAAGCCTGCACTGCTTTTCCCCTACGCCACCGGGTGGGGGAGGCTGAGGTCGGGGCAGGCCTCTCCTCTCCCCAGCTCATGCCCCACTCAGGCTGCAGCAGCAGCTCTCGAGCACAGCAAGGGGAGGACAGTGGAGATGCTTTCAACGCCCAGGCAAGGCGCCAGGGCCCAGTGGGATTCAGCTGCCGGTACTCAGCAGACACAGCATGAGCCAGTCATGTAACCCCTGGCAGGCAGGCAGATAGACAGACAGACAGAGTCTTCTGGGATTTCTAGCCAGGTGCCGTGCTCTGCTGGCATTTACCAGCTGTAAACACCATCCTCTTGCCCAGAGCTTTCTCCTGCAGTTCCTAGAACCCTTTGCACTTGAGAGATGCAGCCTTTGCTGCTCAGGCAGTGCTCCAACCAGCACAAACACCCACACCCAGCCACCGGCTGTGGCTGCCACCATGACAGGGTCACCTGTCCCAGTGGTCCTGCCAGCAACAGCTTCCCTTTCAAGTGGAAGGGGCAAACAAGAGACAGGGAATGGTTCTTGAAACACAGCACTACCTAAACAGCCACCTCGCAGACTTTGGTTAAAGAGACTGGAGCCGCAGTTGTGTTTGCACTGATTTAGGGGCATATTCAGAGCTCATCTACCAGATCATATATCTGGGTACAATTCCAGGAAATGCTTGGTCATTTGGATACTGAGTATCTTGAAAGGTTTTGAAAATAAACACTTGTGTCGGGACAGACTGTTCAGCACAGCTATCAAGGTAAGTCTTATACAATTTATTTTCTAAATTATATAATTCTGTATGGAAAGAGAACAGCAGCTCTGGAAAAAACTGTCTCATTGGACTGGAATGATGGGCATAAGAGATAATTTTCTACTTCATCTCAAGAATTCATTTAAGAGCCTTTGATTCTCTGCAAACAGGCTGCAAAGCCAGCATGTCAGCTCCAGCATCATGCAGCAGCTTTCACGTAGAGCAAACAAAGTCTAGAGAAGGCTGGGAACAGGAATTCATGTCTGGATTTAGCATCTGCTCTACCACACTTCGATCAACAGTGAGGAGAAGCCAATTTTCCCTGTGATGTCCAGACACCAAAGTCACTGCAAAGCTACTTAAATACACCAAGGCAACTGTACTAGAGGTGAAGCTTCCTGAGCTCTTCGTTCGCATCCAGCACATCAGATCAGCTCCATCACTGCTGATATCCTTAGGAGCTGGACAGAGTCCTCAAACTCAAACCCAGCTGCTGTGGACAAGGTACAGTAACAGAAAGGTACCCCAGCATGGGAGATCTGACAGGGCTAAAACCATTAAAAATTTCAGCCATGTGGGGCTGAAGATCTCAGCACCAGACACTAACAGCATGGGCTGGATAGAGGCTGTCTCTGGGATATGTCAGGGACCTATCTGCCCCTCAGACAAGGTTACTCTAGCATGGAAGAGCAGCTGGCAGAGGCTCAAGTAAACAGACCTGTTAAGGACCTTTTTTTCTTATATATCAGCTGAAGAAGGCAATTTTGTCCCAAAGAGACATGATGTAGATTGGCTGATAATCCCAACCAGCACATCCTATTATACTCTTTGTTGGAAAAGGATTTTTTAAGAATTCCAGCTGCTATCCACGTTGTAGCTTCTCAGAGCCACCTCTAGGTATAGATTGGTCCAAGTGCATTTTTGCCCTCTGGTAACAAGTTAAAAGTTTTAGCCTAGGCTGCACTGACAGTCATGTTACTGCATCAAGCTGTTTGTGCAATCTGCCCAAATCTTAGGCAGCAAAAAAAGCCAAGAAAAATGGGAATCCTCAGGAAACAAAGCAATAGCGAGACAGTACATCACCTATCTGCAGGATATACAGATGTACTGGTATCTTGAATACTGTTCAGAGTCCTGGCCTGTGCAGTTCAAGGACAGGAGAGACAGGGGAGATGTGGAGAAGGACAACTAAAGTGATCAGAGTGCCTCAATCCTGAGCCTTGCCACCACTCACTCAGCTCCATGGGAGAGAGGAAGCAGTATTCTCTGCCAAACAGATCAGAGTTGCATTCCTTCACATCTTGCTGGGTGGTTGCTGTATTTACTTATGCCTGCCTCACCTAGCTCCTAGTGATGGGAAAATCCGCATTGATTGTGTTTAAAAAAATAAATGAGCCTGCTTGACACCCTTGGAGGTAGAAGCACAGGTGATCTCTCACGGTTGAAGAATGACATTTTCCTCTTCAGACACTTCAACCCCACTGATCTGTGGGCAAACAGGCAACACTTGGCAGGATTTACAGAATTCAGCAGCTGAGGAGCAGCTTCTTCCCACACCTTCAGCCCCCTGCCTCCTGTCTGACACTCTGGAGCTTTCCCAAGCCAGATGGGACCCCAGCAGGATGTGCTGCTGTTGGCACTTGGCCCAGTGGGTGATACGGGTAGCAGGCCAGAAGTGGAAGACCAGTTTTATTTTCATTTGCTGATACATTCATTTGCTGAGGAATGTTTTCTCCAGTCACCCTTAAGCCCAAGATGCTTCAAGAGCATAAGCACCGAAAACTGTGACTGTGGTGAGGGAGACCAGAAATTAGAGAATAAACACCATGAGAAGCTCCGTGTCAGTCTCTAGGGTTGAATATAACAAAATACTCAACATGTATGTGTGATATATGTAATTAAGGTCCAAAGCTGTTTCCTAGCTGTGAGTTAAGGCTTGTCACCTAGTCGATTCTTAATTTGACAGTGTCTTGTAATGAGAATGAAATTCAGCTGCTGTTTCAAAAACATGGATAGGTTAGGCCTTGAATGCCTCTGGTACTTAGCAATCCTTTGTATTTTTGGCAGGAAGAAAACCACACAGCTGCTCACGACACCACTCAGCAGGACGAGAGACAGACAAACAATGGAAGGCAAACAAAAGGCAGGACTCCGCAAAGTTGTTTCTACTATCAGAATACTCAAAAACATCCTGTACTGGGTTTGCAGGGCCAAGCTTTGGTAACAAGGGGGCTACAGGGGTGACTTCTGTGAGAAGCTGCCAGAGGCTTCCTTCACATCCAGCAGTGCCAATCCCTGGCAGCTCCAAGGTGCCACTGGTCAAGGCTGGGCCAGTTGCCTCTGTGATAATATATTTAATAAGAAAAAAGTTTTAATTGTGTCCAAAGAAAAGTGGAGTGAGAATATGTGAGAGGGACAACCTTGCAGAAGGGCAGGAGCTGCTCCAGGTATTGGAGCAGAGATTCCCCTGCAGCCTGTGGTCAAGGTGATAGTGAGGCAGCTGTGCCCCTGCAGCACCAGGAGAGCATGGGGGAACAGAGATCCACTTGTAGGCCCTGGAGGAGCCCAGGCTGGAGCAGGGAGATGCCTGAGAAGAGGCTGTGCTCCTGTGGGAGATCCATGGAGAGAGATCAGCTCCTGCTGGAGCAGCCTGTCCTTGAAGGACTGCATCCTGTGGAAGTGTGACCCACGCTGTAGCAGTTTGGGGAGGACTACTGCCCATGGGGTAGACCCACGCTGGAAAAGTTCATGGGGAACTGTCCTGCTGTGGGAGGGACCCCATGGTGCAGCAGGGGAATGCTCCTCATCCTTTGCAGCAGGAGAAAGAACGTGAGATGGACTGACTGTAACCCCCATTCCCCTACCCCCACACACTGCTGGGGCAGGAGGTAGAGTTTGGAAGGCGGGAGGGGCAGGGGGACGGTGTTTTTAAGGTCTTATTTTACTTCTCATTATCCTGCTCTGATTTTGTTATTAATATTTCATTAGTATCTCTAATTCTAGCCTGCTTTGTCCATGACCGTGTTTGGTGAGTGATCTCTCCTGGTCCTTATGTGCTGCTGAAGAACATCAGAACAATGAACAGGTAGGTAAGGCTGGGAAAACTGGAATAGCTCAGGTAGACTTAGGCTGGGAGCGAAAAGGTAAGCTATTTCTAGCCCCAGGCAACTTCAGGGCACCTAGGAAGGGATGCAACACACAGATGGGCTCATGACTGAGGGGTGGACCTGACCACAGAGGCCATCACACAGGTTATCCACCAATGTGAAACATGTGCTGCCATCAAGTGAGCCACATGAGTGAAGTATCCCTGGAACAGTGGGCAGTGGCTGGTTTTCTAGTATGGTGAAGTCTGGCAAATTGATTGCATTGGGCCATTGCCACAAACATGCCAAGGCAAGAGGTACATGCTCACCATGGTAGAGGCAACAACTGGCTGGCTGGAAATGTACCCAGTAAACCATGCCACTGCTCAGAACATGATCTCAGGTCTTGAGAGACATTTTGTAGCAACATGGCATCCCAGAGAGAACTGAGTCAGGCAATGGGGCTCATTTTCAAAATCATCTTATAAACTCTTGGGTAAAGAAACATTGAGTGAATATATCACATCCCTTATTATTCACAAACCTCTGGAAAGACAGAGATGCTGAAGACTGTTAAGAGTGTTAGGTAACGGGGCATGGAAGCACTGGGATGCAAATTTTACCAAAGCCACTTGGTTGGTCAACACTATGGGATCTGCTAACCACCATGGCCCAAACTGAGCCCCGTGGACACAACCAGGCCAGCTGACCCAAATTAACCAAAGGGATATTCCATACCATATGACATCAGCTCAGATACAAAAGCTAAGGGAGAGAGGAGGAATAGGGGACATTTGTTATATTACAGTGTTTGCCTTCTGGAGCAGCATGCTGAAGGTCTGCTACCCAGGAAGTAGCTGCACATCACTCACCATTGATAATTAGAGATTAATTTTCTTCCCATTTGCTTATGTACACACAAGCTTTTGCTTTATTAAACTGCTTTATCTCAACTTACAAGTTGTTTTCTATGTTATTTTTCTCTCCCCTGTCCCACTGGGAAGGGGAGTAATAGAGCAGCTTGGTGGGCACCTGGCACCCATTACACATACTTTTCCACTAGTGGTATCTTGGAGAAGATAACAGTGACTGGGAAATGCTTGAACATTTGAGATAATTTGCCTTAAGAGTATGAAACTCTGTGAACAGGACAGAAGGCTCTGCACTGTCAGCCCAATATGAGGACACAGCACCCCAGTATGTTCAGACAGACTGCTAAGTCTGGTTCCCACTTGATTCAAGCCTGAAACCCCACAAAACCTTAAACTCCCTCCCAAACCTCTTCCAACACAGGTCTTAGGTATTGTAGGGATGACAAGGTCACCACTGCACAACATATTCACAGTTACCTGACATTTTGGGTAGGGTTCCACCTCTCGGAGGGCAGCTCTCCACTTTGTGGGTCATCTACAGGTGGGTGAAGAATTGAAATACATACATCTCCATTCTGCAAGACAGAAAAGAGCACTGAGAATAGCTTGGCTGGAGGCTGAAGCTGATGACTCAAATCCACCACTCTGGCTGTGTTCTGAGCAGTTTAACCTCACTGATATGAACACCCAAGTGCCAGTAAACACCAACAAGGACTGGAAATGGTTCTGAATTCTTCCTGGATCTGCTTTATACACAAGGGTTAGCCTGCAAACTGGCAAAAAAATGCACTCTAAAGTCAAGAGGTTTAAAGAATGTAGCAAAGCAAGCAGAAATAGTAATAAGGTACCAAATTGGTCTCCAGATAGCAAGTACTAGTGTCACAGTGACAGAAGCTTTAATCACAGGATACTCAAAGTAGGATTAAAAAAATTTTGAGTTCCCAGTGGTAGCTTGAGTTAGCTAGAGGAATTTTTGAATTGAAGGGTTTAATCATCATCTACTAGCTCAGGTATGGAAACATGACTTCTCCCAGGACACAAGGATGTTGAACAGATGGTGTGGGGCAGCCTTACACAGCTCCCCTAGGACACAGGTGTTCAAAATACCAGATGAAAAAAGCAGGGGATGCTTTCTGAAGGTTTCACTGAAAATCTCTTCCAGCACGCAGGAGGAATAAACTTCTGGCAGCATATGGAAGCCATACAGCCACATAATCCTCAATATGTGTTCTACTCACCAGTGTTATGGCCTGAATATACATTTAAAGCTCCATAATGCCTATTTAAGAAAGCTGTTAACCCAATTCTCCATCAGCAACAGCACTCTGACACAGTTGCTCTGTAGGAGTGCTGGAGCAGTAGCCACCACAGCTGATATTCTCCACTGAGGCAGACTTCAGGGACCCGTGTGGGACCAATGCCTTACTGCAGGATTGGGTGAAGGTGCAGATGAGGCCTGAGGCCAGCCAGCAGATGCTGGGCTTTTCTCTTCCTTGCAGCCAGAAGTGGTGTCAATCACAAGTTCGGAGAAGCAGCCCCACACCTTCAGCAGGCACAGTCCCAGCTGAGGGGCACCACTCATGCTGTCCCTTGTCACCCCGGTCCAAGGCACAGGCTGATGACAGGATCACCTCTGTTCAGGACGCCAGGCTGGCAGCTCCCCACACACCTCGTCTCACACCCTTCCAACACTGCTGGAGAGTAGAGCAGGGCTGCCCACAGCAACAGCATCTGTACCTTTGAGCCCAAGCCAGTGATCACAGCTACAGATAGCTGCAGCTCACCTGGAAGGTTGTGATCCGTATCCAGATTTCGGTGGTGCACTAACCCCGCCAGGTATGCTAATCTAGCAGGCCCTTGTCACTTTGAAGCAGGTTTTAGTCAAGAATATAGCAGTGCAGGACCTGGAGCTGCTGAATTCCACAGGACATACTTAGGCTGCTGGAACAGTTTGGTATTAAAAGGCAGTTTCCCTTTCAGGACCCCAACAGGCTTGTGAAATTTTGGATTTTTTTTAGTGTCATTCCAAGGTGAAGTTAACTTTACTAATGTTAGATTATGCTCACTCTGCTGTGCTTTTACTAATAATTTCTATTAGTTTTAACTTTAACCTTTTCCTGGGAGACTGCAATGCTAGTGGCCCAGAGGAGGTAGCACAGCACTTGGGAGAAGTTCCTGAAGCAATCAGGTCAGCAGCATGTGGACAAGCAGATACTTGGCAATATGAAGATAGAGGGAAGCAAGGATGTGAGAAGTTTTCATCTTGCCACAATCAGTGTTACATGTTTGGAAATTGCACTGCATTAAGAGTCTGGAAGGGTAAAGGTACAATGGGGCCTGATGAGATCAGCACAAGGTTCTAGGGATCAGGATAGTCAGAGGCCAAGCTTTTCCCTGTGCACATTTTTGAAAGACATAAACAAGGAGAACTGGGTATTCATCTGCCACTGAGAAATAGCCTACACTTCTAGCAGGACCGAGAACTGTTATGTCATAAAAATAAAGAGCAAGGGAATGCAGTTTCACCAAAATTCAATTAGATGACCCAAGTAAACTGGAGATGGGAAAAACACACATACCTCAAGCCTCATTGCTCAGAACTGGAATGTCAGTCCCTGCCTCTCCATCTGGTCCTACCAACAGATTCTGTTAACAGCTACTTTCTTCCATCTTACTTGCACTAAGAGAGGGTTTCCCCCTCCCTCCTCCTGAAAAACCCTCAAACCTCAAACACTTTGCTGAGATAGTCTCAGTTTCATTTGGAGTTATCCCAGTGTCTCATCTTCATTGCTTAATGTTGTTTCCAAAACAGCCTGCAAGCTGCTTCAGATTCCCTCAGCTACAAGAAATACTGCTACAAACACAAAGCACAAAGCTGAGAGGTCGAATATTTGAAGAGTAAACCCAAAATACACCCATCAAGTTTTGGGTTAGTTTCCCCTCCTACCTTCAGCTGTTTTTAGTCAATTTTTCACCCTTCCCACCAGGACTGGGAGAGGTCCTTTCCAAGGCTCGTTTTTGTACATTTCGTTATGGTAACCATTTCCCACTCACCTCCTGGATAAGGATTTCCAGATTCAGAATCAATACCCACAGTATGGGTCTGCAGTAATCTGAAGATTTCAAAGTTGTCTTTATTTATAGATCAAAATTCCATGTAACTGAAATAGAACCTTAGAGAAACACCATCCTTGGCTACATGCAAGATCCTGTGCCAAGTACAAGGCCCACATCAGAAAACTGTCAGATAACTGATTCGAGGATGTCCCCAGACTTAGGGCAATCCCCTGATCAGTCAATAATTAAGGCTGATTACTATTCTCTTCTGCACTGAAGGTTGGCAAGGTTTCTAGCCATTTATTACTAAGCTGTTCTCACCACAATATTTGAAGCACACCCATTCCAAGCTGGGCATTCAGCAGCAAGAACTTATCAGAAAGGGCTTTCCAAGCCCAAGCCATCAACTGAAGCCTTCATTTGTTCACAGCATGGAAGTGAATGACATTCTTGTTTTCAAGTGGGTTCAAAGGAAGCCTGCAGAACCTCACATAAGAAAACCTGTGATAAGGTGAGAGACCTGCACCAACAGGAACAATTTGAAATCCTTTAGCTCCCAAAACTATAGAACCAGTGCTCCTTAGCAGGTTGACATTTTTCTAGGATATCCAAAAGTTCAGCTAGGATTTGGCTGACCTCCACTAAAAGTCAAGTTTTGAACCAAAATACACCTTCAGCCTTCAAATACAGCTCTATGGAACTGGGTGATATTGAACCAATTGCCTCTCTACAGAATTATTCCTCTTCCGGACCTGCTTTGTAGTTCTATTGTGATCCAGTTACTGAGAGTCCACAGCCTTGACTACTCTCTAAAACTAACTCATACATGTACTGAGTTCAAGGAAGCAGAAAACTCTCTCACATACCCCAGAAAAAGTTATTTAAAAAACACCTTACCTCATAAATGTTGGGGTGCCACATTTTGGTCAGGAATCTGAAGGTAGGTGGTGAATATGGATAGTCAATAGGAAATTTAATGTGAGCCTGAAAAAAAGCAAAATATTTTAGTTATGAAACAGAACACAAAAGACCAACAAGCAACAACTACTGTGAAAAGATTGGGAAAAAAAATTTCATTAAGGCTACTAAATTGTTCAGTTTACAAACCAGTAACCACGTGGCCCCACAGCATAACTCTATGCAATTTCTTATGAGCAAAACACTAACTGAACAAGAAAAATCACAACACCTGGGCTGGTAATGCTCAGAAAACAAGCCAAAATGCATTTACCATGTCCTAATTCAAGAAGCATTATTCAACAGCTGCTGTTGAACAGGGTAAAATGTACTGGAAAAGTTTTAACAAGATAGTATTGCTGTCTTTTTGGGTTCAAAAGCAGACTAAAAAATGTTTCCTAAGCTGAACAGACCTGCTTTATATTTGCCTGTACTAATACTTAAAATTACTCTTCCCATGATGAAAAAAAAATTGTTACGTAACTTCCTCTAGTTACTTTGCCTTTGTTTGAAAGTTAAGCTGGTCCATCCACCTGTGTTTCTAATACTACATGTTTTGCCACCACAGGCATTTTTGTAGTCTCAGTATCATCTGTGTCTGTTTAATAAATCAGTGCACCTTGAGAAATATTGATGGGCAATGACAGCAAACACCTTGCAGTGGTCAACAACCATCTGTGGGGCACAACTCTGAGTCAAGTTGGGTGTGGAAAGGCTGCAGAGATCCCAGCACCGGATATTTACTTCTCTGTGCTGTCCTGCCATTCACAGCAGTCTGAATATGGACTTAACAAGTGCCCAAAACACTTCTCTCTGGAAGGTGGACTTGCATGCTGCTTGCTGCACTGTGGAGAACAAACCTTTTCCTTGAAACTGCTCAACCCACCAAAAACTCCCACTGCCAGCCCAGGGTGGGATCTCCAGAGAAGCATCTTCTGGTCCCTCAAACACAGGCAGGCTCATGTGCAACTGAGAATGCAAGAAGAGATTCCAAAAGCAAGATTCACATGGTAAGAGCAGAATTCCAGGCCACTCTCTTCCACTTAAGTACCTAACCATCCCACTTGTTCAACAAGACGAACTACAGGAAGTTTTATTCCATAGCACACAGGAGGAGACAACCAAATAGATGGATTACAGAGCTGTTAAGTACCCGGTTTAACTTAGCAGCATACACCTTTGCCTTGCTACCCAAATTTTATTGGGTCAGAGTGCCAGGTAGTCAAGAAAAAAAGATTTTCTGTTCACCTTTATGAAAGAAATTCATCAGCTCACTTGGCCTTACGGTCTGTACATGCTTACTCATGACTGTATGTGGATATGTTACAGCAGCACTGAATCCTCACCCCGCAGTCATTTGTCACAGCACACTCACAGCCAAGAGATTTATGATCCACTTAAACAATCCCATAGTTTAAGATCAGTTGCACGACGGGCATTGCTCCAAGAGCAGTGAGTGAATGGCTCTTGTGACCACACCCCCACAGAAGAGAGTTCTCGTCACCACACACTGCTGCAGCTAGGACATGCCTGCCCTACAACGTGCCACCCTGCACTGGGAGCAGAGCAGAGATCTATCCAGGGCAGGGCACATTCACTCCAACTCAAGTGCTTGCATCCTACAGCTTGCAGACTCCTCCAGACACTGGGGTTTTCCCAAGAAAGCCTATTCCTGTGCTTACATGGAGTTTTGTGATATCTAAGACATAAAACAGCACAAAGACTGGGATTAAAAATGCAAGAGACAACAAAGCTCAGGGTTGAGCTACCTACAAGACTTCTTAGCAAAATCTGTCTTCTACACAGCCAGAGCTTCCAGGTGACCAAAACAAAAAGCACTGTGCCAGTAGACTACCACCACTGCCATGCTTATAACCCACATAGATGCTCCAAGAGTTCAGGTCTCATTTCTCTTAGTAAAACCCCTCTGCTTTCAAACTGTCTAACCCTGATGGGTTTGTCTCATGAAGACCACTCCAGAAGCTGAGCCTGAGGCACCAGTATGTCCCTGTATATGATGAAGACTCATGCAGAAGCTGTAGATCCTAAAAGACTGTTCCAAACTTCTAAATCCTGTTTGACAAACACAGCTCTTTATTGGAAAAAGACTACCTGCCTACAATAACTATCACTATGGAATGCAGTGTTGTGCCACATGAAGGATTCTCTTGAGCTTTAGGAACAGAAAATGCAACTGGAGAAGTAAGAGAAATTTTTTCTTCCCACATGCAGGCAGCAAAGAACCTAGCTTCCCTGAAATCCATCACATATTGAGAGAAAGCAGTCACATTCCACGTTGATCAGCTATTTCTAACTAGTCTGTAGCTCTTGAGCACATTGAGATGCTGTACTGGAGCATAAAGCAAGTGAGGCTTCTCTACAAACCCGATTTCAGAGTCAAAAGCCCCCAGAACAGAAAACGTCACATTACAGGCAGGGATTTTTCCCAAACAAAAAGAGCACCACTGGGAGGTCCCCATGGTGAGATCATCCAGAATTTGAAAGTGAAACCAAACACTGTTCCAGGCCATTACAAACAGGGCTAAGAGAATTACCTCATCTCTTCTGCAAGAGAAGCCATGGAAAGTTACGTAAGCCCACTCTGCTTTCACCAAATGCTATTTGAGTTTCTGTGTGATTTAAGCAAGCCAAGAATTCCCAAGACAAGCTGCAAGACTGCTAGCAAAGATGCATCAACAGCCACAATTTCAGGTCATTTTTGTCTCCATTGAAAGCCTGATTCTAAATGTGTTAAAAGAGAAAAAGACCAAATTAAGCAATAAACTTAATTTTAAATAGAGTTCACAGGATGGTTTTTCCCTACAATTTCACTGATATAAAGCAAAAAAATCTGCTAAACGCAGCCAGGCTGCTAGGTACTAGAAAGTGGCAGAGGTTTCAGGGAGCTTGTTGTTAGCTCAGTTACAGCCACACAAGCTAATTTAGGAGGAGTAAAGATGCAGCTCAGTTCCCCCCGTGCAAGTTCCAAACAGTTACTGCATCCACCACGTGCCTGACTCCTCGAATTGAGCTTAAATTGAGCTTCTGAGAACAGAAGTAATCCTATTTTGGTGCTGATTTTAGCCAACTGCATGCCATGGCTCCTTGACATCACTGAACATAACAGCTAGGAGGGTGAGGACCAGTCATCAATCAATCCATTCCTCCCTTCCCCAGTTTGTAAGTATTCAAGCTTATAGTCCCTAGAAAAATGATAACAAACTCTTCTAAATAGTTCCGCCTGGCAGAAGATACAGCCCCTTTACAAGCATTTAGAGCGACTGCCACAAGAACTTCAACTTCCAAATTACACCACAGCACATACTTTAAGAATATCACTACCATTACAGTCACTTTGTTTCCTATTTTACTTCTCCCCTGCATCTTCAACAGTGACTGCACTTCAGGTTTGTTAATTTTCTCTAAGGTGGATAAGACAAAGCCACAGGTTCTGCTATGTATGCCAGAAAAATACCCAGTCTCACTAGATCTTATGTGACTGAAAATAGAAACCTAATATTTCTGCCAACCACTGAATTATTCACTGATTCAGTCACTACGAATTACAACAGCTTTGTTTCTTCAGATCTTGCCACACACTTGACTCAGCACTTATACTTGGGTCACAGCTACTCCATGCAGCACTTCAGGCTCGGGCAGAGTGTTGTGGTTCGTTTGTTCTTATTTTATTAAGTTGATATGTTCCCTTTTGGTATGTTCTTTGTACCCCCATTTGCTATCCCAGTTGGTTTCTTCCCCTCTCCTCCCTAAGCCTGCCCCTATCCCCAAATAAAGCAATTCCCCTCCCTTTATTCCAGCACCTTCCCTATCCATCACCCAAACCCCTCCTGTTACCAGAATGTTCCTTGTCCATCACCCAAATCCCTCCTATGCCCCATGTCAATCTTCCCAGACCCATACCCCTTTATCTGGAAAGTTCTGGCAAGTTCAGTGTCCCATTGGTCCTGTAAAATGTCTGTTATATTGTTAAGCTTTCACTGGCTATATGCAAATGTAATCCCTCCTTTAACTCCTCCCTATGTCTCTCCCTATTGGTTGTACCCTTTCCCCGCCCTTTGTAACCACCCCCCTTTAAAAGTCTGTGTCACCCATTCTGTTTTGTTCCATCAGACCAGACAGATTCGGAGAATAAACTGCTCTTGGCTATACCGGCCTGGCTGACTCCTCCCTCGCCTCTTTGCCTCTGGTACGCGCTGCCTTCCAATGCACGGGGTGAAGCACGCTCGCCCTGTAGCCGTCTCCCAGCCCTGGACTCAAGGACACTGGGGCGGCCCTGTCCTACAGCGACTCCTGTGCCGAGCCAGCCGGGACCAGCTAAAAGGACAGAGCATAGGACCGCCGCAGCAGAGAGGCTGGAAAGCTGCCTGGTGGGAAAGGACCTAGGCGAGCTGGTTGACAGTGGCTGAACATGAGCCAGCGTGTGCCCAAGTGGCCAAGAGCATCGTGGCCTGGATGAGCAATAGTATGGTCAGTGGGACCAAGACAGGCAGGACTCCCTCCTAGCCTCAGTCCTTGTTCCAGCCTAGCTGCAAATGACGCTTTAGGAGTCTGACACCTATTTTTTACACCTATCTCAAGTTGACAAAACCGAGATCCCTGATTTTCAGGCAGCAAGGGAAGGAATGTTGAATCCATCCCACCTGCCCAGTAAAAACAGGTCATGGGGGAATCAAACACATTTCCTGGAAAGCCACCAGGATCACAGCTGATCTGATGTGAGGATAACGGAGAACACCAGCAGCTTTTATAGTGGCCAGCACAAATGGCAGCTGCTTGGTGCTCCTGGTAGTGCCATTTAGAGATTATTTCAAAACATCACAAGCTTAATGCCAGCCCTATGAAAACTCTGCATTATTGAGGCCAAGGACCTTTAGTAAACTGTATTTAAGATCAGATACAAAGGAAGTGCTTTGAGTTTTCAAACTATTTTGCTGTTATTCGTAATTATCTGCTACAGCCAGCAGACAGATAAGCTCCTAATGACTCTCTGCAGGTACCACCAAGGTGTCTTACAGATCACCCACCTGCCCTGGTAGACTTGCAGACAGCACAAGAACTCCTCACTTTCCTTCTTAAGGGGCACAACCAAGCTCCCCACTGTGCTCCTGCTGCAGTACTGCTCCTCACACTGAGCATGCAAGAAAGGTAAGAAAAGGAACTACAGGCCACTACCGGGTTAAGTGTTCGTATCTAATCCCACAAAACGCCCTTTCCTACTTCTGGTGCATCAAACATTTACACAATTCATTTAATGGAATCTCCTTTTCCACATTAAACCTGGATTAGTGCATGCAGTATTAAACACTATGTGCTGGAAACTTTGTTCAGTAGAGGTCAGCAGTCAGTACCTGCAGCCTGTGTCTCACCTTGGTATCATCCAGCTCACAACCTGTAAAACAGCATTATAGCCAGTCCCACTGCATTGTCAACTACTTGGTGAGGTAAAAATGAATGTATGACCAACACTGCTATTTCAGCTCCAGTTACAACTTACGTCCTAAGTAATTTCTTGTGTCAGAGCTGGGTGCTGGCATGGTACTTCAAACCCAGTTATTGCTTCATTTCCCAGCAGTGCTGTATCAGTGTTTATTGACATCTGTTGTGCTTTCAGAGAATAGGAGCACATTTCTGATCCAAGATGAGTGACCAGGTAACTTAAGTCTTGTGAGTCCTGAAAACTCCCTTGGAGCTGCAGTGGCCATATGAACAGTAACAGCAGAAAACCCCTTATATCCTGCATTACCCTGCACTGTTTCATAAGGAATTTAAATCACAAAGATCTCAATGTGAAGGATGAACTAGATCTCGTGAGAAGGACACAAAGCATCTAAACAACAAAGAAAATACAGCCAAAATACAGCAGAGCAATGATGAGTCAAGAAGTAAGGCTAGTTTACACAATCAGAGACTGGTTTGACAGACACCAGCCCATTCTTGCTTCACACTAAATCATATCTTGAATATATTTCCTAATTTAGTTATCTGGGGCACTACTAAATCTGTTGTTTTCAATGGAAGATTCCCTCTGGTACAAACTACATTTCCTTTTACCATAACTTTTTTAAACAATAAGATGTTATTAAATATTTATCTGTCCATGTAGCAATTTTCATAGAGCTGAGATTGCTGGCAAGTTATCCAACCCAGACCAAAGCAGGTAAACGGGCAGATTACAAGAGCACCCACCTACACTCAGCTAACAACTGCCAGGTCCATTTCCACTGCTCTGATTGCCAGTTTGACTTCTCATGATACAACAGAAAATGCTATCACATTTCAACAAGTGCAGGAGATGCAGCATTCAGCAAGAAATACTGAGTTGGAAGCAGTGGCATCCTGAAACAATGAAGTATTTTATTCTATAACCTGCCCATTTCACTCAACTTTTGCTCTTGTCTGCCATCTCATCACTGAAAAGGCCATTACCAGCAGCTATGTAAGACACCACCAAACAGAACTACTTGATCCTCTTTCACAGGGCAAGCTGCTTTATTGAGCTTTGACACAGATGCCAAGCACTAGAGCAATTTCAGATTCCCATGAGAGAAAGCTGATGTCATATTGAGGTTTATGTATTTTCCCAGGAATTCCCATGCTGAAATACTACTAGACTCCACCCTCAATTTAACCTTCACTCCAGGATCAGGCCTGATTCTAGGAGAAAAAAAAGATTTAGATGGAATATATTAGAGACTGTGACAGGCCAGATGTTAGGAGACTTCTGCCATGGCTGAAGGCCTCATGTAGAGATCGTGCTCTTGGATCTGATGCCTCGAGGTTGCCCACAGACTGTACACTGGTTTGAGATCAGGGTCACTCTGTGTGTGCTAAGCAGGGAGGCTACTCTGTGTGACTATTTTCCAGCCAGAAACAGATGACTCAGTTCTTACTTTTATCTGTACAAACACATCGACTTTCCCATTTGTACAAAATAGGAAGAATAACTCCAAATGTGTGAAACGCAAGTTTACCTGTGCAGCCTGATACTTGCTGAACGAGCCAGAGATACTGAGAGATACCACATCTAAAGTTTAAACCAAATCATGCATCTCCTCTTAGGTCTTTGCTTCAGAGCAGAAGCTGGCACTTGAAATACCCTTCTGCACGCATAACTGAGCATGCTGCTATCTGAACTGGTAGAGCTCTAACACGAGCATAACTGTTCTAGAAACTGTTACATCCACTTCAGAAAATGCAATTTTCCATCTCTTTCCATTTGTAAAACACAACAGTTTCGCTGCAGCAGTGGTGGAAATATTTGAGACTGCTTATTCAAAGTATCATGGTACAATATTAGCATCTCTGGAATCATGTGTATAAGTGCTCCAACTACATATGTCAAATGTTGTCATTTTGGGCATCCCTCTCCACTTGCCAGGCTTCAGGCTCCAAAAGACGTCTCTTTCATTAAGAGCTGAATTAGCCTATGATATCTTCAACATCCTGCTCAATCTCACGTTTTGGAATTTAACTTTACTGGGTAAGTAATTCATACTTTCTTGAAGCAGATTTACACAGGCACACCTATGGAATGGTTGACTGTGAAACAGCATGATATACTTCAGACCTACCCTAGTAATTTATCAGAGGGATTGATTGACAGTGGGATTAAGGGCACCCTCAGTGAGTTCACTGATAACACCAAGCTGTGTAGGCTAGTCATGCTCTAGAGCGAAGGGATGCCATCCAGAGGGACCTGGACAGGCTGGAGAAGTAGAACAGTGCAAACCTCATGAAGTTCAACAAAGCAGTGTGAAGTCCTACACCTGGATTGTGGCACATCCACAGAGAAGTGGGTGATTGAGAGCAGCCTGGCAGAGAAGGCCTGCGGGTGATGGTTGATGAGTAACTTGGCGTGAGCCAGCAGTGAATGCTCACAGCCCAGAAAGCCAAATGTATCCTGGGATAAACCCAAACGAGTGTGGCCAACGGGTCGAGGGTGGTCATTCTCCCCCCTACTCTTGTGACATCCCACCTGCATTACTGCATACAGTTCTGGTGACCCCAGCATAGAGAAGAACATGGAAGTGTTGGAGCACATCCAGAGGAGACCACAAAGTTGCTAAGAGGCCTGGAGCACCTCCTCTATGAAGACAGACTGAGAAAGCTGGGGCTGTTCAACCTGGAGAAGGTTGTGTGGAAACCCCATAGGAACCCTCCAGTATCTGAATGGGCCTACAGGGAAGCTGGAGAGGAACTCATCATCGGGAACTGTAGATGGGACAAAGAGTAATGGGCACAAACTGAAAGAGGGTAAATACAGCTTGGATATTATAAGCAGATTCTTTACTGTGAGGGTGGTGAGACACTGGCACAGGTTGCCAACAGAAGCTGTGGATGCCCCATTCCTGCAAGTGTTCAAGGCCAGGCTGGATAAGGTTTTGAGCAACCTGGTCTAGTGAGAGGTGTCCCTGCCCACAGCAGGAGGGTTAGGACAGGATGATCTTTAAGGTCCCTTCCAAACTCTGAAGATTCTGTGACTAATCGCGGCCGAAACACATCCCAATTTTCAATACGGCTGAACAGACTGTCTGTGAACTCACCTACTTCTTCCCACACTTGCATCCTTACCAAAACACAGCGGATTGTTTTGTTGCTCTGTGAAGCAAGCCATACCGTTTGTATCTTCTGAGTGACGAGATGTCCAAGCTAGCTCAACGTGAGAACATCCTTTCCTTCAGCCTGTTTTTACTATTTTTAGCCAATTCTTTAAACAAGTACCATTCATGAGTCAGTGAATGACTAATTGCCTTGATTTTCTTCCCATGCATGCCAGGCTGGATGCAAGAGGAAAGCTCTCCTCAAGGGACAGCCCATCACATGTTCTGCTAAAAACATAGGGCAGGTCTTGATGCAGTCACCTCTTTCATAAGCAGCAAGGGGAAAGGCATATTTATAGCATTGTAAGTGTAAACCCTAGCAGTGTGCTGCAGTGTTACACAACTTTGCCTTTCACAGCATGGCAGGCAGCAGCTCTCTGACAAGACTTCTCAAGCTAGCACACGAGCAGCCTTTCTTTAAACAGGGGGCACAGGCTTCTGGAAGGTGAATGGCAGCACTCAGGAACCGCAGTTGAAATCTTAACTATGCTGGCTGCCAAGCAGAAGCCAACTAAGCACTGGTGCAGCCTTGTCACTTGTTTTTCTGCCACTGCATTACTGATCGTAAGCCCTCCTGTTTGGAGCTGGACACAGGCAGTAAATCTAGGCAGACTGAGCAGTAGCAAGGAAGTCTGCTGGACTGTACCACTTCCCAGCAAAAAGCTAAATCAGCAGCACCATCTCCTAGTGTGGAGACCTAATCAGCAATGTGTTAGTCTAGATGTATAACCCTGTAGTGATACAACTGTATTACGCATAGCCCCACCCAGTGTACAACCCATCTGCAAAGTGTCTCCGATACTGCACAAGTGAAGTTTGATATATGTCCACCAGCTGCCCCCTGCCCAGCATCCTTCAGTTCAATGCAGGAGCCAGCACTGTGTCGGAAGGTATTTGCTATTGAGAAACTTATATTTGAGACACAAAGGCCAATGTTCACATTGCATGATGCACCTGTCAGCTTCATTATCAGGGGCTGCACTGACCAGACCAAGTTTGAAGTTTTAGCTTGGATAAATGCATTAGCTGATAACCAGCCATCCTTGCTCCTCAGGCTATTCTTTCTACAGTAACAGGTTTTGGGTGGGTATTTTTTGCTAGTGAGCAGTCAAATTAAAGAGACATTCAGCATTCTGTCATTCTTCACCTCTTTTCACCCCTGCCTTGTGCTTCAGAGAATTTGGAGGTCACAGCATTACAACCAGCGTAACTTTATTACAAATATACAAGAGAAAAGTACAACATTGAAGTAAAGGCTAGTGTTGATATTTCTACCTATGTTCCAACTAGCTTGCCATGTCAGTTACTAATACAACATCCAGATACAGCCAGAAACCTCAATTTGCTGAAAAATCTCCAGAAAGAGGCAGCAAAAGGGAGCAAAGCAGGTTGAATCATCTGCAGTGCAGCATAATTTAAGGTATCATTTATACTTACAAAAGCAGAACTACTGCAGTCAAATGAAGCTTGGTACAAGAATATACAGCCTTGAAATTTAAGCTTGTATTTAATTAATTGGAACCATTATGTTTGAAGGCATACAAGGTAAGAGTAGCAGTCAGGAAGAACCACTTAAGCCTACCACAGGTTAAGAGGATTAAGGTCAAGGCAAAAAATTAATGAGACAGATGTAAGATGAGAATACAGGAAAAGGATCTTATAGTATGGATGAAGAAAGATGGGACTTGTGGGAAAGTCAAAGGAAAGTTGTACAACTGTGTGACTAAAAGCAACCCTTAAAGTAGCTTTCATATTATGCAGTATTTCCTGCCTGTACAAAGAAAGGATCTGAAGGGAAATTAGAACGCATTTAATTTTTCTTCCTGTATTTAAGCATGTCATAGATATTGCTCTTGATTCAAAGCATCATATCTGACTTAACTTTAGAAGAAATTTGTGACAGATCACACATAAGAGGCATAACAGGGAAGATAACACAAGATCTGTGATAGATCTACAGTCTGTTCTTAGTAAGAACTGGAGCATTGATGAAAAAAATCCAACAACGGGGAAAAAAGCAGGCCAGTCTAAGGTGAGCAACAAGATGAACTGCCATATCAGACTGACAGCAAGAGCTCCTGCAAGAGGTGCTACCTTTATAAAGATCTGTAGGAACAGGTAATATCTCAAGGGAAAGAAAAAAAAGGGAACTTCCAGACAGAACAAATTTTCTACTGTGAGACATCATTTTCTACTTAGATCCTTCTGGTATTTACCTTCTCATGACTCTTTGATAACTTATTTTCCAGCTCTGCTTTTCAAGGTCTTAAATGTTTACCTGAATGCTAGACAAACAGACAAAAAATGACCTTCCAAAGCGTTCTTATGTGTATGCCAGTAGCCACACAGACACTTCATACGTTGAAGTCTCCTCAGAAACAAGGCATGTTGCCTTCCCACAAAGACTCATCTAAAAGCTCCTCCACCTTCTTAGTAACAGTATCATCATGTAATTACTGTGACAACAGAGATCACTTACAAGAATGCACACTGTCTGTCTGATAGCTCAAGTAGAGTGCTACAGCACGCTTCCACACTCAGAAAATGCAGCATCCATACAGTCAGTTTGGAAACTGGGTTCTCTTATTCCATCCAGAGAAAAATGATACCCACGCATCTGCAAAAAACTAATACTGAGCACTACACTTGTTGTGTCTATAGGCAAGGCTACCAAACCCCAAGGCTGGCAGAGAACAGACAATTCATCCATACTTGAATGCTGGACAATCCCATGATGTTATTCTTTCCTGTCTGATCACATTAATTCTTGAAAACTTAAGTCTTCATGCTGGTAGGCAGTTAGATAAGACATACTGCACTTGATACACTCTATCAAATTACAATGCCGTAATAAGCAAGTTGTTGACTTTTGCTGCAGTGTTTTATAAGTACAGCCCTGTCATGAGAAACCTACCACAGTTACACAATAAAGCCTGTGAACCATAAAATAACCTGTGCTGGTAATTTAAGTGTTATCTACGTTAGGATAAAATATGTTGATGTTAAAAGAAAATTATTTACCCTCACTCACCATTAAATATTTTCATGACTGTTTTTTCCACCTACTAGCAAGCAATACAACAAGTTTCTAGGTGCTGATGCTTTAAGGTTCATCAGTAGTTAATAACCAGTAACTATTTCAAACAGATGATTTGGATTCAGCCATGGTACCAAGAGAATAGCTGTATTTTGATGTAAAAGAAAAATTAATTCACTGCTTGTAAAGAGGTGTTACAGTGACAGAGTCAGATATCTTCATGCTACGTAGAGTATAAGCTGCTTCCTGTCACAGAAATGAATCCAAAGCATGACTTGGAGGAGCCTCTAGTGGTGATAAAGTAGATGTGATTATGAATTAGCAGATACTCAAGGATAAGCTAAGAGCCTTGCTGGCATTCACGTAGCCTACGGACATGACTCCTAGTCAAGATACCAGCAATGCAACCTGCAAGCCACACACACACACTTGGGACCAAGTAAGATGTTTTCAATAGTGCTCTATCTGTAAGTTTTGCCTTGCCTTGATTCAATAAGGGAACCAAATAGCTTGCTTCTTGTCCTCTACAGCTTGTATGCAAAGTTTAGTGCATGAACTGAATAGAAGCATTTCCTGACAACTTATTAAATTTCTTTCACACTAATATTTTTTGCAGGGAGGTGGATGCACAACATCCTGTAGCAGTGAGCTCTACGGCTTTAACTGCATGTTATGTAAAAAATCCACTTTCGTTTTGACTACATACTTCATAATTGCATTCAATGCATATTCATTGTTGAATATGCTTTTTTTGGTTTAATGCATTTCCCTAATTGTAACCCTCCTCAGTCATTACACCTCAAGAATTCTTAAAGTTCCCTAGAATAGGGAGCAGTGTTGGTACCAGTTTTCTCCAACAAGTTATACTGACACAGGCAGACCACTATTTTTAAATAAACTGTGTCTATGCACACAGAAGGCAAGTATGTGTAAGCCTTGGACTGCAGAAACACATCCTTCAAGCAATTTTACAATGATGTTAGAGCAGTATCTTCCATAGGTAACAACACTGGAGAATGTTTTGTTGCTGCAAAAGGACTTTTCCAGAGCATGAACTTTGATAGTATCAACTGGAAGCAGTTCGGTTTTAACTCTCTTTGGCAAGACCTGCAGGTGTCATTAATGGTGGAGTTTTTCCAAGCCTGCAACCTGTTGCAGCCACACTGATGTGGCATGTAACTGGAAAACTGCTTTCACTCTTTCAGGAGGCCCTGTAACACTACCTTTTTTGGTATTCATTAATACTAATGCAACACTTCCTTGAGCCTAGCACAAAAGAAAAGCAAAAAACCACATTTGGCGATTTGGCTGCATTGACTCATATACCATTTAGGTTCCAGTAAAAGCCCTTAAAGAACTGGAGCATCTGGCATCAGGTACCGAACATAACAGCCAGCTTTTGTTTGTAGTTACAAGGTTCAGACACTGAAGAAGTTTAACGCTGTTTCAGCACTTTGCAAGAACAATTGCAGGCTAGACACTGTCAAAGTACTTCAGAGGTTTGCTTTTTAGCAGCCAAAAGATTTGTCTGACAACCACAGGTCTCTACCTTTCCTACACTCCTTCTGATATGCCAAGTAGAATTTCTCCAAAATCAAATACTTAATAGAACTGATGCCGATTTTTTCTTCCCCAAATACTACCAAAAGTTATACAACTGTTTGCAGAGTAACTTAAAAGCCTTCTACACGCGATCAGTATGTTTATAGTAATTGCCAGTTGTCAGGGGTTGTTTTAGAAGGCCTGGATATAATGAAATAAAAGAAGTACAGCCTTTGAGGTATTTTTATAATATATAAAATAGTAACCATTATTTAAATTATAAATATAAGAAATTATGTTGCTATGTTGGACGTCTGGATGAAAATTATACTGCAAAATGACTGGAAGACAAGAAGAATTTCTTTACCCCTGTGTTGCCTACAAAGCTATACTTTTATATGGTTAGAGTCTTATTCGTGCATGGAATTCATTTCCTGTAAAAAAGAGAGTTCTGCAGATGCTACTGTGGAACAAGCATACAATGATGTGCATTTAAGAGCTCTGTATGTCTTGGCAGATTTGGAGGGAGATCACAGTATTGGCTGGGATGGGAGAACACCACAAGATGACCAACAGGAGTCAACTGTTCCTGTAGCTGCTTTACTCTGTGCTGCTCTCAGCTGCTTTTCTCTATAGAAACAGCTACCGGATGGAAATTTTAGCCAAGAAAATCTTTATGCTCTGAGTTTTCAGTTTCAAAAGCATCTACCCATACAAAGAGCAATACTACCACACAACAGCTCTCAAAAAAATCCCAGGTTATGCACTCTTGTCACACTAAGAAGAGTTTCAAGAAACACATGGGGGAAGTACCTACACTATAAGGGTGGTGGAATGGGGAACAACTGCACAAACTCATTCCAAGCAGCCTGCCAGAAAAATCACCCATAAAGATCCTTTTGTTCCTATTCTTGGGCATCCAGTATTATTTACTAGAGCTGCTGCTCAGTCCCTCCTACCCCACCTTGGCCCAGATTTTATTGCCTCTAAGGAAAAGCATTTTCAGACAAGAAAAACTGTCTCCATCAGACACTGCAACAGCAGTGACCTTCAGGGGCACTGACAACGGTCTGAAGAGTTAAGTATCAGATCCAAGGGTCTTCTTTGCTGTACTGAAAGAGTTATGCATCTCCAGATCCAGACAATTTGCCTCCACATCCCTCCAATCCTGAACTTGCCCTGTAAAAAAGATGATGCACCTTAGGCACAGCCCCACCAATACCTATAAAGTACACTAAAGTAGGGGTCTGGGTGACCTGTGTAACATACACTCACAAAACCATTCCCAAAACAGACCTCAGCCATGCCATCACACATTTTATACATCAGGCACACAAACAGCTCAATGAAGCAGCACAACTGTCTCTAAAGATCTCTATATATCTGACCTTTAACATTACACTCAGCTCTATACTGTTCTACAGCCAGTATTGATGGATTTGGTGCAACAGAAGATATCCTGCAGATGTTCAAAACTACTTGGACTTCAATTGTCCCACTGGAAGCAGAGGATTACACCATGCTACTCAAAACTTGCTTTTGAGCTTACAACAAGCTTGCTTTTTATAATGGCAAACACCTGAAACTCAGTAACTGTCAGACTTTAAAGTACAAAGTGGTTCCATGACATGGCAGCATTTTTTCCTATGCACCAAAGCCATGGACAAGGAACATCACTAGTGTCCATTTTAATGTTCACACAAGTGCTACCATATTGACTTGTTAAATTTAATTAAAATCCTCACACTGCTGTTATGAACAGGCATATTTCTCAGAGTACCATAATAAAACCAAACCCCTGGAGTTTTTTTTCTTATGGAACACTTCAGTGCACCTGAACACATCCAGGAGCAATGCTTACATATCAATATGAACATCTCCTTACTACAAAGACGCTCTGCAGTAGCAGTAGAGCTCTCCTCCCCTGCACAGCAATACTAAGCAATCACACAATGATGAGAGAATCCCTTTTAACTCCCACCTTGCACCCACTTATTGGAACAGTTATGAATACCTACTCTAACAGGACTATCTTCAGAGTTTTTTAGAAACTTAGTTATCAGCTTTGGCATCAATTAGGTCAGCACAAGTTGGCATTTTCTGAAACTTGCTGGAGAAGGAGACAGCACATTTACCACTGTCATGCAAATTTAGGGGGGGAAATCAAAGCCATTACTATCCCAAGATGTAGCAGAACTCACATATAGTATTTACGACATCAATTATTTATGTTTTCGTTCAAATCCAATTTAGAAATGGAGGAAGCGAAAAAAAATTGTCAATAAGGATTTCCCTCTCCTAAACAGGGTACCTTCAGCTACATATTTCTTGATGATCAGTCTCCTCTTTTCTCAGCCACAATGCTGCTGAAGGACCTTAAAGTGTATTAACTTCAGTCCATCACCAACATCACCGACATTAAATATATGTGTTCAAACTAAACCAGGCTTATCAGTAGGGTAAAGATCTGTCTCTCAAACAGCCTGCAATTCAAGACACCCAACAGAGTTTCAAATAAGCATGCTATGCTTTGAAGTTCAGAGGAGTTATCCTCTCCCAACAAACTACCACCACAAATGGCAAGAGATTTCCTAAAAATTCCTGTTACAGAAACTATGCAAGTTTTGTTCTGAAGGTTACTGTTCAGTATTCACTATGTCAAAAGAGAAGCTCTAAAACGGATTGCTTTTCAAGGGACTTTTTGATATTTGAAGTGCTCAGGTCAGAGCTTGCCACCTTCTGGCATCAGTATAAACAGTAAGATATCATATAATTCATCTAGGTATTAAAAGAATATCAGAAGGCTTGACAAGTTATCACCTATCTCATTTTAAGACAGGCATCGGCATTAATATGCAGCATTGCAAATAATCTTTAACCTTCCTAACAGGATACTTGAGAGCTACACAACTAGATGACCTGTACCTACCACAGAAAGCAGAGGGAATGATAAAGACCCTTGCCTTTGACTGTATCACCGGCCTTCAGCTTCATGTGCTGCAAAATAAATTACATCATATTGATTTTGCTAATCCATTCCAAATATGGTACACTTCAAACAAACCTGCAATAAAAGTCGATTAGACAACACTGACAAGCCAGTCAATGAGTCCAAGAGCAAAAGGGGAACAACATCTAATCTGTTCACGGCTTCTGCTCTGGTATCCCAGGAAACCAGCTGCAGCTGCTTGGTTCAAGTCATGTACTATGGCAAAAATGTCTGCAATCCCACTCTAATAACCAGCATTCTCACAACTGCTAAGCAGTGTCCGTATGGCAGAGCAGCAGTTCCTCTATAGAATCTGGAGCATGAACTGCACACGCAGAAGCATGGTATGTCTGGGGAGCCAAGGCACTCCCATTTCAGAAATGTTTTTACTAGGTCATCAGACCCTATTTACCACATGAGATTTTCAGAGACATCAGTATAAAACCTGCCTTACTTGCACACAAAGTATCATAATGAAGTACAGGAGCAAGTATTATCATGGTTTCACAAGCTACATGACCATTCAGTTCCCTTCCTTGGAATCACTTGCAACTCCTTGGTCATCTAACTCAAGAAAACTTCCTTAATTTCACTAACACATTTACCCTGTCCCTAAAATCTAAACAAAAAGCATCAGATTGAATGTTTTCTACAAGGTAATGTAATTATTTTCTACTTGGTAGTATATTACAATTTCAATGTCTTGACAGCTACTAGTCTTCAGCAACTGACCTATTAAATCATTAACTTGGTCTAAATCACCTAGAACAATCTAAAAACCTAATTTATTTTAGGTACTATGTGTGCCATTTTAGTCTGTCACCTCACAGCCTTGAAGCACTTAGCTGTCTGTATAGGAAAGACTCAGAGGAGACACCAAACCGACTACCCACACTCCGGAAGTCAGCATTTAGACTCCTGGATTCCTCTCAGAGGATGCTTTCAGAAAGACATATTTATCCTAATATTATTTCTTTATGTGCTACACAGTTCAACTAGTACTTACCAAACTGTCATAATGCTAAATAAAAAAAAGGGGAAAATAAGATACAAAGTTAACTGAGAACTATCTTCCTGCTAATATGAAAGATCAGGAGTAGTAAGTACTCTGACATTCTTAGTCAAAACACTCTGCAAAGACCCCACATGAACCTCTGGTGTCCCTCTCAGGCAGACAGGCTGCCACTCTACATTCAGCATCTCATCTGCATTTGCTACTAACTGTTTGCACAAATGCCTGTATTAATTTACAGTGGATGGCCAAACCACATTTAAAGGCTTTCTGCTGTTGTTCTTTTCCTCCCCATTAAAATACACGCTGCAAGTTCAGCCGCCTTAAGTATTTTATTAAAATCTACCAGGCAGTATCAAGGACAAAATGGTGGACTGAGCAGACAGAAGCAATTGTGATCTAGTGCATAAATCAGCATTGGAAAGGACAATAAATTAAAATATGACAGTTTGATTCAAATATCAACTGTTTGGCAGTAAATTCGTATTAGTGCCAAGGCCAGATCTGGAGATTCTTTCAAGCTCATTTTCCATGCAGTCAGCTTCACTGTGCTGCAGTGTTTTTGTTCCAAAATGGGTTCTTTTACCCACTGTGCAAGAGGCCGATCCCCACACAGATTCGAGGTATTTGATGTATTTACAGTTCTGCACAGAAATGGGGCCTGCACAAAAAGCCAGCACAACAACTATCAAAACCTTTCAGTACTTATACATTTTAGCAAACAAAGGCATTTATGTTCATTGGCTACAAGTTACGTAGTTACCTCATAGTTAGTATTCTATCTTCTATTAGTTAAACGATTCACCCACTTCTCAGAGCACACATATTAATAAGCAATTCTCTTCTTTTGGGTCACTGGGTTTCTTGGGCCAGTGGTCCATGAGTTGGTGGTCCCAATTTTCCCTCGCCAGAATTACGTTTTATCCACTTGGAGCTGATTTCTCAGTTGTTGACTTTATTAGTTTCTTCCTGATCTTGGGAGTTCTGCTAAATGTCCTTGCAGCTGGTAAACTCTGTATTCTTTGTGCCCACTATCAGTGGTGCATCCTGCTTCCCAAGCTTTTTTAATCTCCCTCTGAGTCTGAGATAACTGAAACATGTCAAGCCCTAAACCTTAATAACGCAGTTCTACTGACAAATAATGCACCTTTCTAACACCTGGAGATCAGCGTGAAGAGCCTGTTAACAGTGAGGAGGCACTTTAGAACAACACAAAATGTTACAGTGAACTCATTAAAGCACTGAGAAAGCTTAAGGGGTACTAGATGTTGAGCACATGTGAGAATTAGTTGTAAAAGGACGTTAAAGATGCAGCTTGGACTTTACAGCTGAGCAGGGATATTTCAGTTTCAAGAAGGTACTGCAAAGAGGAAGAGGCATCCTTGTAAACTATTTTTACAGTTGTCCAGCATGGTAGAAAGTATCCACTCTTCTACCTCATAAACTTCTACGGAACTTGCTTCATATTATCTAAAAACCTGAGCTTGCATTTGGTTTTTCTCTCTAGTGAAGATGCCCTCCCTTCCCCAGCTATGTTCGAACATCAGGTATCTTCTCAGTATCAAGCTTGCTCACTACTTCCATGCTTCTTCTGCACCACTACAGACATTTGGAGTAGCAGCTATGATGATGCTCATGAGCACAGTTGTGCCTGAGCACAAGCAGCTGCAGCACAGCAGCAGCTGAGGGAAACAGCAATGCACTAGGAGCTCAGTGCCAAAACACTCCCAGAGATTGTTTAGATTTACAGCATTTTAAACAAGTGAGGTCTAACAGGTACCGTAAGAGCACGTTACCAGTTACACACTGAGCTCGACAGCTCAGGGTCCAAAACAAGTGCGCAATCAATGTGTTGTCAAATCAGGACAAAAGCAGCAATTGGAATTACTACATCAAACAGACTATTAAGAACCAGATGAATGGTGACAGTGTGGGCAGCATTGCCACTGGCATTTGAACACCACAAAAATCTTAAGTGTATAAACTGTTGTTTGCTATTTTTTATACTCAGCTCTGGGTCCGATAAATCCTCAGTATTACTGCTTAAAAACAACTTAGCATCCAAACTAGCGCTACACAGGAAGAGAACAAACTGGTGCAAGTCACAACAGAGGTTCCTCCTCCCACCCCTCCTGGCACTACTGTGCAGCCAGGTAACAAACTAGCCAGAAAGTCCCTAGTTTTAATTTGAAAGGTTTATTTTGGAAGAAATCACCCTTTAGACCTCTATTTATAGAGTTAAGTGTCAACAGTTCAGTCAGTACAACGTTATACCAACCAGCAGGCTGAAATCTTTCAGCGAGTGTGGTACTGCATGCACAGAAAAAAATCTCAACCAGGAGCCTTTGGCTACTACTGAAATCTTGCACAAATGCCTGTGTTGCCTGTCCTAGTAGAATACTCATGAAGCAGTTCTGTGTACTGTCAGATCTGGCTTTAGGTGTTAATACTCTGCTGATAATCTGAATGCTGTGTACACACATGCATACTCTATCAGTACTTTTCTATTTTGGGAGGGCAAAACATTGTCAGGGTTTTCCTTCCCATTCTAATGCTCAATAATATCTTGGCAGGTGTAGGGCAAGGGAATGGCAGCAGGGAAAAATAATCTAAGTAGGTTAAATTAGTGACCTGCTTGCTTGTTTAGTGATAAAGACAGCCAAGCCATCAATATTTGGCCAGACTTCATGATCACCTGATTTATAATGCAACTTTCAGAATTACAGCCTCAGCAGCACATGTACCTCCATGGGGCATGTCATTAACATACCATGTTTGACTTTTTGGAAGAGTGGAAGAAGCAAGCACTCACCAGAAGCCAACTCTTACAGAGCCCAGTTACAGCAAAAATCACGTGTCACCACCCTTCAGAGTATGCTGGGCTTTCAAGAGGGCTCAAATTTACTTACATTTGCACATAACGAACTGTACAGTAACCATCATTGCTGCACCTCCTTAGTAGCCACAAACCCCTACTGTGTTTGTGGGCTGGCTTAAGTTTGCATGTTCAAGAGCCCTCAGCAAGTCACAGCCTCATCATAGTGGATGTTACACAAGCAGTAACACATCTTACCCATAAAATATGCCAACAGCACTGACTGCCTCCTGTAAAAAGAGACGACTTTCAAAATATCCTCCTTCACTCTCATTATACAGAAGTTAGCCTCATTTGAGTAGCATCTTGTTTGCTGCTCAAGTTACTCTGCAATATTTTCAGTTAGCCTCTTCCCAACCAGGCGCCGTTCAAAGCACGTAATTATATATGAATGCAGAAAAAGAAGACTCAGATGCTAAAACTAACACCAGACCACTACCTACAAAGATGACTTTGAAAAAACCCCAAAAAACTCACCTCACACCAAAGATAATCAATCAAAAACCTTTGAGTCAATTTAGACTTCGTAGGACAAAGTACTTTCTCCTGCTGGCAAAATGGCCCTTGGGATAAGTGCAGATATACTAGCAGCTTTGCTGCAGATCTAGTATATTTTATGGCTTCAAAGAGTTTCAAAACAAGTATCTGGAAGACATCTACATAATTAACTATTGTTTAGTGTTGCTCAGTGAAGTCATGTCTTCTTTTCAAGATAGAAAGCCTGCAAGGACACAAAGGTTGAACACTGTGGCTGTCTATAACGTATTAACAGCAAGAGGGACAGCAACCCAGGTTCAAGAGCCCTAATCTTCCTCAGAGGAAAAACTGAGGAGCTGGATGCTGGGGAAGTGACCTCAGGAGGATCCTAGCAATGATGTATGCACAACTTCCTTCATGTTTGCTGCAATGCTGCCCACCTTTTCAGGGCACTAAGTTTATGGACACCAGATCTCTTATTTCTCATAGGGCCATAACTACTGCAGCCACCAGGATTAAAATGCTGTGATTCTCCTATCAGCATGGAAAAAAAATTCTCAGCAAATCCAGCGCAGAGTAACCCACACTGTGCACTAAGCTGTGTGTGCTGGAGAGCTCGCATTCCCTTCACAACCACTTCTGCACTGGGCATTGCAGCCTGTATTGTAGGGGGGTTTATGCTTCTGCTCCAATCTCCAAAATAAACATACCAGGGAGCGTATCTAATGATATCTAAGGTAACACATAGCTCATTTGCTTTTTTACTGTGAGCAGTTAGCTTTAAACACAGCTATTGCAATATCAGATTAATGATCATGGAAGTCTGCATCACTAGTTCATTATCCTTACAGTCCAGTAGCTTAACACAAAAAGCCACAACAGCAAGATTTTTAATTTGCAAATTAAACACTGAGTGATCTGACATTCTTACACATATTATCATAGGACATTGAAATTGCTTCTAGTGTGAAATGCTGTCTTTAAAATCACAGCTTCACCCAAGAGAAAACTGACTACAGCAAACTAAAGAGGAAAAAAAAGTTAAAAAGTTAGCCAATGACAAAGTGTTTATAAGGATGGACTTTTAAGTCATCTTCCTATTGCACCGAAAGATTTTCTGCCACAAAGACATTACTAGGCACTGACCATGGGACAGAAACCGTTTAAGGCTACCTTCTCAACCCCTATTATAGACATGTCCTCCAAAAATACAAGAACAGAAGTTTAAACAGGAAAGGAAGATCCTGCTCTCTACAGAACAGAGTAATTAAGAGCTACCTAAAAGTAGCTTATCCTTCAATTTTCTGGACCCTGCTAGAACAGGAGTAACACCATAAGCATTGCATGGGTGAGCATGACAAGCCTGGTACTTGTGAAATGCATCTCAGGAGTCAGTGCAAGTAGGGACTCACCCTTGAAAACTCCAGGTTCTAAACCCAGGATTCTCCTTATGTTCCTTCTCAGGACTGCTTGCTGACCTGCCCTACAAAAGTGACAAGAAACAAAATGCCCTGAACATGCCCTGAACACTGAGCTCTTGGAATTTAATATTGAACTCAAGGTTACAAGTAGATATGTGTGCACAAGGCTGACTCAGAGCCTGAAATTCTGTACGTGACCACTTGTACCACACATTTCATTCAGATGATTGTCCTATTTTCCTTAAAAAAAAAATCAGCTAAACTGGGACACCTTACTCAATCAGCTGGCACTGGGGCATTTGGCCCAAAGGCACTCCTCCACCTTCTGGGTGGATGCCCTATCCTAAAGGGCATTAAAAGCTCTCTTCAGCTTTCCCCTTGGCATCAGGCCACTGTCCAGACAGGAATGCAAAGGCTCAAGCCAGAAAACAAAAGGAGACTGACAGCTCAGAGCAGAGAGCTTGGAAAAAACTGTCAGGATCAGTAACATTTCACACTGGCAGGAGAGCTGATAAACAGGAGCAATCCCTCCTTCCAGCTGAGCACCTTAAGGTACAGAGGCAAGTTCCTTCACTACTGGCTGGGGTTTGGCTCTACCCCACTGCACAGCCAAGAGCCCAGGAGGCAAAAGTTTCAACAAGGAAAGGAAGGATTCCTCAATATAAATTCACAGCCTTATAACTATGTTACCTCAAAAAAAACCCAGAAGATATGGAGTTTAAGTCCCATTAGTCCCTTTAAGCTGTAGCGGGAACTAAATACATCTCCAGTACTTTTGGCTGAGAGCCACATATTAAATTTCCTGCAGGAGCCATTCCCTGAGGAGGACATAGTTGGCCCCAGACAAGAGATGGCTGAACCTCTCCAAGCCCCACTCCAAAGCTGGGCATGTAAAATAAGTGGGGTGGCCCTTAATGCCACCCTTCTGTACTGAAGCTGTTGACATTTCAGGCACCTCTGCACAATTTTAGTTCTTTACCCTCCTTAACACAGATTGCTCTAAAATAGTGATAGGTACAAGGCAAGACATATGGGATAAAAATATTCCTACAAAAGCATAGCAGGGATTATTTAAGAAGCCTGTATTATTCCTTAACTTTAACCTTGAACAACCAAACTTGCCTAGAACAAACATCTGAGAAAGGAAGAATGTGGAATCAAGATCATAAAATGAAGGGCTCTCCAGTATCCTAGCAAAGTGCTGCAACCTTCAGATCAGACATCTAAAACATCTGAACACCAACTACCACTACTTCCTTATCCTTTATAATAACCTGTATGCTCCTGTAAGAGCAGCATGGTTAAACTGCAAAGAGCAGAACGAGATCCAGCAGTGCATCTCAAGTTTCCAGAAAAAGGCACACAGATGTTTTGTTTACTTGGTGAAGGTGAAGCTTCCTGTAGCATACTCCATAGTTTGGGAAGGAGGCTATCCAGCACTCTTAAAAGCCTGGCATGTCAAGTGGAAACACAACGCAAGAGCTTTAAAGACAAAATTAAGAAAAGATCCACGCTAAGGGCTGGCAGTGAGGCAGATTTGAGCACCCATCTGGATGAGTTCCTATTCACCATTCAGCAGTCGAAGTCTTACGAACATAAAAGCGTAACAGGTCAGCACAAACAAAATTTTGAAGGTTTGATCTAGAGTTAACACACATAAACCACCTGTGTTTTGTTAATTATTGCTAAGCAACATTAAGGCAAACAGTTTAGCAGCGTTCAAAAGGAATTAGGCATTGTATGGATAATAAGAACATCCACAATTACATTAGCTAGGATAAAAAAGTTTATAAAAGGATTAAAGGAATACTACACTTTGTGGTACAAGTCAGCCACTATATCATAGATATATAGTTCTTTCTGATTGTTTTGCTTCGTGCAGACCACCAGAAGCCATGCCCACTGTTCTAGCAACTGAGAGGTAATTTGCATTAAGGATCAGATTACAAAAAACAAAATCAAACTAGATTTCACTAGCTCAGGCTCAGGCTCCTCTAGTTAGCTTATACAATTGTATATTACCTTTATCTTGGAATAAAAGCAACTCAAGCCAAACTTTCACTGATTCACATTCACAAATGCTTGCAACACATTCAACTAGAATGGAGACATTTAAATCACAGAAGTTGATGTAACATCCTCGAAAACAGATCAGTAAAACACCCAGACTATCACCCTGAAACACCTAAGTAAGCAATTCTCTGTTGATTTCAGTAAACAACTACCACTTAAAGGTAAAAAAAAAAATTCAAACGTGTCCTAAGAGGCTTGCCTTGCCCTTTTTAAAAGGGATCAGAGAATCAAGATCTCTGTTCACGAGAAGCCTTGCTCCAGTAGCAGGAGTATTCATTTAAGAGTTTAATCACTTTGACCTCATACCTTGGACTCCAAGATATTGTTCTAGTCCAAGTCTGATAAAATAAAGATGTACAAAACCCAAATATTTTTAGCAGCCTGCTTTCCTTGCATCTACAAAAAGCCTAATTTGCCATCAGCCCCATGAAATGGCATTGAGATTAAGACAAAGGATCTGTAATTACTAAGTTATCTCCACTGAAGTGCCAGCTACCATATGCTGTCTTCAAGAAACTCAGACTACTCTATGTAGTAGTAGTGCCTAGTTTATGAAACTTCCTCTATCAAGCTTCACTTTGACAAAAGGGTGGGTTTGACTGTACTAGGCCGATTTGGAACTTTTAGCTGTTAAACTAGTGAAAATAGAAGGATAAATATAGAGGATCTTAACAGCAGAGCAGACCACTATAAGCACAGAATTCGAAGTGATTACATAAAGTGATCCATGTTTCATCTCATACTCTCTCACTTTTTAATTAAATATTCTTTTCAATGATAGGAAATATTTGGAAAACATATCACTCTACTTTCAGAAGTGATTTGTAAACCTTAATCTGTTGATTGGTATCAGATGAAGTTACAGATACGTTAAGAAGTCCTGTATCAGATAAGCACTTTCAGTGTAAAAAAACCTTGAAGGGTCAGAGGGAGATGTAATACAGGTTAGGAACTTAAAAGTCAGGAAGGGGGAAAAGCCTAAACGCGCATTTTTATCATTGCTCCTTCAGCAAAAGCTACCTACAAATAAAACACCTACCATCAGTATCTGCATTACACCAGGGACTGCAGTTTCTAACATTTCAGTACTGCAGAAGCTGATATCACTTGCCAAGGAAAACTTCCCTCTAATTAGGCAAAGCTTCACAAGTAAATCAACTATTAACTGTAGCACAGGTTTACATTGCTGTTAGAGGAAGTCCGTGGATATTTTGCCTGTGTTGAAAAATGTGGCTAAGCAGAAATAGATGGTCAAATGACTGAATGAAATAACCAGAGCACCAAGCTGGATCTGTATCACAGGAACATCAAGTCCGCCTAGTACCCTGACTACTACCAGTAGAGCCAAGTAGCTTTTAAACATGCAGGTAAAAGAAAAAAAAAATTGATAAGAGTGACTGTTCCTGTATCTGTAGGGTAGGATTCTTCCTAGAAAAAAGAAGGGAATAAATGTGATAGGAAATTAATCCTACCAGCAGTTTTCACTATTTGCTGGCCTTTGCAGCAAGAAGTAGCTTATGAGTTTTTCAGTTCCATTTGGATGAAGCTTTCAACTATGACTTTTCACAAGTTACTACACAAAGAGAAGCTCAGAAACCAAGTATTAGATGAAAGGCAGAAAGAGTACACCTAGACTTGTTTAACTTCTCTGAGCACCTGGTGTTCTGCTTAAGATTCAGTGCCTGTAGAAATACCTGTCATAGTTGGGAGTTACAAATATGCTTGTGGCAGCAGGAAAAAACTGGCTCAAATTCCACTCATTTTACTTAGCTGGGCTTTCTCTGGGCTGTGCTTTTTGTGCCGAAGTGAAAGAGAATTAAGTGCTTCATGAGGGAAGCAAAAGATTACAACTTACCAATTTTTACCTACAGAACCACAAAACAGCACCTGCAGTCACGATTAGCAAAACACACATGGCAGGATGGCTCAATTTCTCACCATGGAAAGCACTACATGACCTAGAGTGATCCCTCACACATTTGCACCTCCAGCAGTTTATCTTTAACATGGAATACAATTCTCATACTAGTACCTGCTTGCAGGTGGGGTTTATTTTACACTGGGATCTTGCTGCAATACTTGCATGACTACACTGAACAGTGGGGCTGCAAAATACAGCACTCCCGTAGAACCTGAATTCATACCACATGCATCAGTCACCTTTTTGGGAACAAATACACCCTGGAAGGTGTCTCCCCAGAGATCTGGCCTCATGCAGCAAGTAGAGGCAGTAGTTGCAGGCAGCCAAGCACATTGTCATTACAAGAGAAGAACCATTGGGGTTACAACACTCAAGAATCCCACCGCTGAAAACAGCAACTCGCTACTGTAGTCAGATCAACTCCTTCTGTAAGCCTCAAACTGCTCATTGCTCCTGGTTCTTCTGTCAACCAGTTGCCATTTCTCAATCTTAACATTTGCTTGCTATTTTCCTCAGGATATTTAAGTGACTGCAGTTGCCAAGACAACCACTTCATCAACACCAGCACCTCAGCTCATCTATCTTGGGCTTCCTTTCCATTCACCATAACTTCTAGGAAATCAGTTGCCAGAAGCAGTGATTTTTGAAATTTGGCTTTTGTGTTTTTTTTAACTTTTAGTAGCCTTTCAGATCTTCTGTCCTAAGAATCTCAAGTTCCTGACATAGGAACAGCTCTGTTTTAAATATATGGTCAGCAGTGAGACTTCCTGTAAAGCTATAAAAAGTCTGATAGCTTACATTCCAAGGCACTGAGGCAATCACAGAGGTAGACATGCAAACCAAGTCTATGCACACCTATGCTGTCACTTTCCGTAACTCAAAAACTGAAGTCTCCTTTGATTTTGTTATCAAGAGAAACAAAGGCATAGAAGATTTCTTAAACTCATCTAGGCCTTGAAATGCATACCCATACACATATCTTTTCTAAAAAAGGTCATAGAACCTCCATAAAGCAATTAGTAAGTAGATAATCCACATAACTATATGGATGTTTTAACTAAATGAGGCTTAAACTGGTAAACTTTCCAGCCGTAACAGCCATGAAACTAAGTGGCAAATTCAGCTATGCTCTGCAGGAAGCAAAGTTCTAGGATGATATAATACAATTTCCAGGAATTTCTTAAAAGTGAAAATATGGCAATAAGGTCCTGTATAGCACTCCTCTTCCCCCAGTCCACATATCTTAGACACAAACAAGAAGGCTTCACAACTTCAATCACAACATGAGCACCAATCAGAATTTATATTTTACAAAATATGGGATAAGCCAACAGAAGCAGCTAAGCCAGGTCTGTTAAGTTTTAACACCAACAAAGCTACCAGCATCTTTGTACCATCAGCATCTGAAGCCACATCAGAGCAGCTTCCCAAGTTTCTGTCTACAGGGCCCTCACCACTATGACTTAGAGATTTACAGCTGCAACTGTACTGGCTTTGCATCTATTATCACGGATACAGGTGGTGGCTGAACCATGGCAACGTGGGATTAAGCACGGGCTGTAAAACCAACTCTAAGCTGGGTCAGTTCACAACTGGTGTTAAATATCGTGCTGTCACTAACAGACCCCACTGCTGTGCTTGAGACAGGTCAAATGTGGCACTGCTGCATTGCAGTACTTAAACACTACAAAATGATCTCAATAGTTCATTAGTGTGGACCTTGGTGATTTGCCATGGTTGCCACAGTATCACTGGAAAATGCCCTAAGTATTCCTTTTGCTGTACCTATTTACACAAGGTTAACAAAATTAGAGAAGGTAAAGGCTTTATATTCTGCCTGAAGTCAAACTGTGCATAGCAATCACACTAAGCTGTGACTAAACATTATTTTAGTGAATAAATATTATACAACAGCATTTATCAATGCATTTATAATTAAAGCAGTTAGAAATGCCAGCTTTCCTTGTAAAAGGAAAGGTACCTGCAGGTTAGTTGTGCTGTAGTTTTCTATTTAAAGTGCTTGCTAAGTGCAGAATTTGGCTTTCTGCCCATGTGTTTCAAGCTCAGTGTTGTGGCATAGGCTGGGTAATTGCACTTGGGGTGACAAGCACAACAGAACTCAGAGGCATGTCAGTAATAGATTTCAAAACTCATCTTAACTGACTGGAACCAAATCTTGCCCTGTGAATGTGCCAGCTCCATGACGTGCCACACCAGGCTGTTTCCCTGGCTGTGCTGCGGAACTACAAGCCCTTTCACACTTCCACACTTCACATCAAATCCCACATGCTAGTTTCTTTATGCTGAGATGCTTTATTTTGAACATACCCTTCAAAGCACAGGAGAGAAGACCTGGGTGGCTGTAATGGAAGTGCACAAGAGGTTGGAGCAATTAATACAGTACAAGAAAGAAATCCCAGAGGTGGGAAGTAAAAAAGAAGGGTGGCTTTGAACTCAGTGCAGGTCCCTCTGACATTTCAAACGATGAGGCAAGACAAGGGATAACTTTGCCTCCTCCAATGAGAAGTTTACCCAGATTCTCCACAATACACTCTGAGATTTATTTGTGAAGCCTGCATAGCATACGTCTCACAAGCCTACATACCCAGGCCCTGACTTGATGGCTTTCTCTTCAGCACCAGGAATGTCCCCCTCCTCCCCCAGGTTAAGTTACACAACCCCAGCTTTATTTTTTGCTCCTAGAGAATTGCTGCAGCTGCCTCATGGACAAAGTCTGTGCAGAGGAGTGTGACTTGTCAGTACATCAGGTTCTGTGCTGGAGTGCTTCAAGAAACTGCTCAGGCTTTTATTTTTAAAAACCGGGAATAAGCAGAAGTCCTTACTGAAAAAAATCTCTTTGCTTTGTGCTTAAGCACCCTGAAACCTATGCAGTTAACCATTTTTTCAGCTATTCCAAAATTAAATACTGTACTTAATTAAATACTGTAAACATACATGCTGAATTTGTTTTGGAAGAAATTTTTCCCATGAATTATTTATAAAAAGCAAAACACTTTCTACCTACAGATTTAGTCAATTATGCTATTATAAGATACACATATTTTACATAAAAGTGTTAACTTATCCAGAATAATGAATATGAGCCAGATAGAAGGCTTAGTCTCTATTCACTAAGTTACTCTTAACTCTTGTCAAAGAACATTTTGACAAGACAAGACAAAGAACATTTTGTAAAATGCCCTGTGTGTCTACAGGGCTCCTTCAATGCCAGCCCGGAGTCCTTCACGTGAGCACCTCTTACAGTCACTAGAGATGATGAACAAAGCATTGCAGTGGCTCTCTCATCCTGCTTGTGTAGCATCCGTAGACTATTCTGGACAAGTGCTGTGCTTCACCCAAACAAAGGGCCTAACAGATGACGGATTCTGGACTGTGCATCCCTTTCACCCAGTCTAACATCAGATCGTAGTGATTTGCATTCAGAGCAAACATGACACAGCAATATTTAATAGTTTTACCAAATAAAGCTCAGCTAAACATGTACTAAAGGAGGCTTGCTGGCTTCTACCTAGCAGAAGATGATGTTTGGTTGGCCATAAAAACATCTAGTAATAGACACAAACTTTTCTTGGAAGAAGTTGATTTCCCATAACCCTCTTGTTTCAAGTTGACATCATATAGTAACTAATCTGCAAATTAAGACTCAAATTCAATGCACCAACCTAGTGTTGAAAGCGGGTTTTAGGCTCAGCCCAAATTTCATTATCCTCAGTTTTTCTGCATTACCACAATTGTATAAATTATGCTTCACACAAAAGTAGTCTAACAAAACTGAAGTCCCTTGTGAGAACAGGGAAACTCCGTCCCAGTACCATCATTATGCTCCTCTTCCATAAAACACCTCCTTCATAGTATATTTTCTTCCTACTAGAAGGAGATCCAGTGTAGAGTTTAGATGACAACCATACAAAACCCACTACTTACACAGAGTTTGTTCCCCCTGTACATGGCACTGGTGAGGCCACACCTTGAGTGTTATGTCCACTTCTGGGCCTTTCAATTCAGGAAGGACACTGAAGTGCTGGAACAGGTTCACAAAAGGTCAGTGAAGCTGGTGAAGGGTCTAGAGGGGAGGTCCTGTGAGGAGTAACTGAGGGAGCTGGAGGTGTTTAGCCTCAAGAAAAGGAGGCTCTGGGAGACCTAATTGCTCTCTACAACTGCCGGACAGGAAAGTGTTGCCAGGTAGGGGTCGGGCTCTTCTTCCAGACAACCAGTGACAGGACAAGAGGACACAGTCTTAAGCTGCACCAGAAAAGGTTTAGATTCGACGTTAAGAAGAATTTCTTCACAGAAATGGTGATTAGACATTGAAAAGGACTGCCCTGGGAGGTGGTGGAGTCACTGTTCCTGAAGCTGTTTAAGGAAAGACACTATGTGGTGCTCAGTGCCATGGTCTGGTTGACACGGTGGTGTTTGGTCACAGGTTGGACTTTATCTCAGAGGTCTCTTCCAACCTAACTGATTCTGAGAGACATTCTTTCTAGAGCACAGAAGTCACTGCTCTGTACTTCGCAAGAAAAGGAAAGAAAAAACTCCAAAACTTACTTAAAACCTCAGCTATGAAATAATGCAGCCTGAACAAAAAGCTACGCAACCCCAAATAAATTGGAGCAAGAGTTAAAGATACAACAGAACTGATGCAGATACCAGCACCTGAAGAGTTTATTTCTGTCCACTAACCTCCAGCCAGAGCTTTCCTAGATTTGCTGTAGTGTAACTTACAGGCTCTCCCTAGCATCATTTTTGTTTTAAAAGCAGACACTAGCCATCTTGGAAGAACAGGGTAGATGTAGGCAGGTCAAAAATACTTCACTGTTCTCTAGGAAAAAAGCGTGGATGTGGCACTTGTGGACATGGTTTAGTGGTGAACATGGTGGTGGGTTGGTGGCTGCAATTGACCTTAGAGGTCTTTTCCAACCTTAACAATTCTATGTTTCTACAGATGTGAAAGTCATCCCCATGCTCATCGAAGTCAACAGCTGTAGGGGAGATGATGAAACAGAACAAGGCTGAGACACCAGGAGCACCAATAAGGTCGTATGTGGTGACCTCATGTGAGCCTGCAGTCATGACTCAAGTACAGTTATTCTAGTTTAGGAAGAGAGTTGAAGGAAGAGGGAGATGACTGAGGTGGGCTTGGATTCCAAGAGATTCCGAGACAAATGAAGAGGTCTGGTGGCATGACAATGACAGGTCTTTTGTGGCTAAGCATAGCAGAGCCTTCCTCCATGCCTCTGCCATTGCACACACAGCGCTGATCCTCCGGGATGCGGCATTAGGTGCTTGGACAGCAGGTGAGATCCTGATGCCCATCTGACATTTCACTGCACCTCCATGAGGCACAGGAACGGGCAATGCTGTGCTTTGGGATGGCTACTCATGGCCCTTATCCCAACCTGACTTGATCCACCATTCAGCAATACATCCACTACTGCCAGCAGGACGCTCCCTGGCTAAGGAAGGTACCACATACCTACAGCAGCCATCCCACCATGGGTTCTCACAGCTCTTGTTGACTGCCAGTAGTTTACTTAGCTGTTTTTTGTAGGTAAAATATGGTCCCTGGTTGAAGAGCCCAAGCGTAAGTACATCGTGCACATTAGAGATGTGAACAAAAGTGAACAACTTAGTAGGTGTGGGATAAGTCTGCAAATTGGGTGAAAAGTAACAGTTATTTATCCAAGCTGAACATTTTTGCTTTGAGTCTGTGAAATTGGAGTATCAGCTCTAACAGCGACAGAACCCAGATTTATTTCATAACACCGAGAAGAACGTGGCCAAGACTAGCAGACTTCTTATCCCATCCCTCCTTACTAGTGCAACTCCAACCTCTTTCCAAATGGAGCACAGTCATCGATGATATGGGTACAATACCATGTACTTAGCTATTACTGGAATTTAAAATAGATCTCCAGAGTGACATGTCACAATTACTCTGCTGAGACTTTTAGCCCCTGATGAGTCTGTCCATAAACCTCAGAGGGTCAAAACCATCTTCATTACCAAAAAATATCCAATAATACAGCAAGTTTCAAAATTCCAAAGCCCAAATATCCACAGCCTCAATCAAGTCCACCCTACCTACCTAGCTTTCCCCAGCAGTGCCACTACTGCTGTATTTCAGGCCAAAGCCAGCCAAGCTTTACCCACACAAATCAAAGACTGCAACTAGCAGGAAAAGAAAAAAAAAAAATCAGTTAAATTTCTCAGAAAGTATATTAGTCAAATTTTGAAGGACATAAGCTTTCAGGTTTCTGGCAGAGACTGAGAAATGGAAATCATTCCATATGTTGGTCTCAAAATTTTCATTTTTATATGCTCTAGTGGAGATCATACAGCAATATAAAATGCCTAGTTTCATTTAGAAGTGCTTTCAAAAACAAAAAACAAAAAACAAAAAAAACCCAAAAACCTTACAACAGGTCTTCCATAGAGAATTGTTTAAACATGGCTGTGGTTGACTCAAGAAACAGCCACTTGACACTCAGAGAATCATACAAGAGAAGAAATATTACCATCATCCACTGAACTTGAACAGTAAGTTTTCAGTAAGAGTTGTCTCTTAGCATCTTTTTTGCTTAGCACTTTGAGTAACATGGACACAGCAATGAAAAAATGAGGTTAGGCAGAAATACCACTGAAGTGGCAATATCATTAAGAACAGACTACGCTTTTTCTTTCCCCCTTAACAAAAAGTGCCATGCACCTTCATCTGAAGCATCTGGGTAGGGGCATTTTGTTACCACATGAATGACAAATTAGAAGGGATTTAGATAATAGCTACAAGACATTTTAAAAGTACAGAAGAAATGTCAGTCTCTCAAGTTCTACTGCTAAATGCACTGCTGAAAGGTATTCAGCTACTAAGTGTGGGTACAGTTACTCTTCTGCAGAGAAGTTCCTGGGAACACAGATGAAATTCAGTTTTCTTCAATACATTTTAAGAAGCCCATTCTTTTAATAAAGGTGAGTGCTTTTACAGATAGTTATTCTAGCCAAGATAAGCAAACACTTGCACACCAGTGTGGTTTACGTCTATGAATAAGGGGCTTATACGAGCAGACTTTATGCAAGAACAAATGTGTATTCACAGAATGTATTGTAAGTCAAAGCTAGTCCATTGCATGGCTTTTGTTTTGACAAGGCCAAAGAGGGTACTGCAAAAAAGACTATTAGTTCAGCTTTTACCTAGGTCTGACAGCAAAAGATTTCTAGCAGCAGAGATGTCTGACAATTAATTTAAAACCAAAGAATTTTTGCACAATGGACAAGTATCTATCATTCAAAAATTGACCCAAGTGACACAGCTGATTAAACACTGGTCCTTGCACTGTTTCAATACTATGGCAGAGAGTTTTGCATCTTAGTATCTTGAAATATTTTGCTACAATGAACATTAAAACATATGTTTTAAATACTTGAACAGGATACATAACTCAGGAAAGAGTTTGTAGTTGAAGCTACTGCAAACGTGTCTTTACTGCTATCAACTTGTGTTTCTCAAACAAAAGCTATTTATTTACCTAAATATCTAAGTTAACTGTACAATTTTAAGACAACAAAGCAGTCCAAAAGGAACATGTGTCATGCTTTTAGTACTGAAACTTAAAAGAGTAAGATGCAGCCTGCCTGCCAAGCAGCCTTCTCTTTCTAAACCACAAATACTATGATGTCTCAAAGTGTCACCCACTTAACATTCAGCCCCTTTATGTTCTTCTTGTTCTCCAGGTAGAAGCTTCAATTTAAAACAAACACGCAGGAAGTCTTGAGGTCACATTTCTTCAAGTCAAGCAAGATTCCAAAATATCCTAAACACACCCTAATTTAGTAGATCTCATTTTTCTTCTCTTTGTAAGCCACTTTGGGCACGTGCATTTTAAATATTTCAGCAACTGTGACGATAGGCAATCAGTCAATCAATCTAGTTACTCTTGGCTACTAGCACTTCAAGGGTGGGTACACAACGCCACAGTTATTACTATCAAACTAGCTTGGTGAGATGGGACATTCCCAGCAAGTCACTACCACAAAAGCTTAGCAAGATTAACTGCAATTCCCCTTACTCATAATGCTGGATAGAAATAGTAAAGCTTTAAAAACGAAGCAGCATTCTGGAAATAGCTGGCTAGTTTTGTGTACATGCATGTGTGTATGTACACATCTGATCATCATTATAAGAGCAGATGTATTTATGAGTCATATCACTTCTAGTCTATCTATACTGCAGACAATGTACAACTGCAACATTTCCCACTTGAACTCAGCTACATTTAAATTCAACATAAAACCTCCACCCTTTAGCCCATACTATTCATTATCCTGAACACCTGATGAACATGCCATACACCACACAACAAAACTGCACATCAAAGATCAGAGTTAAGGTTCTGCAAGCATTTTATTCTGGCATTCCCTACCATCCAGATGCAAGATAAGTACTGTGTAGTAGACCTAAAGTGCTATTAAAGAGAAGGTACCCTGTGTGAATATTATCACCCTGTAAAATAGCCAGGCGGCATAAGAGTGACTTCAGAAACAGCAAGGTAAAAACATGTTTGAGCTTTTGAAAAGTTACAGATGTGTAAAACTCTCAGACACTGGCATAATATCACTGCAATACTGGATCTAAAGGATTTACACACACACACACACAAAATTTACAAAAACCCCCCTCTTCTAACACTATAAAGTTGAAACCTTCCATTAATTCCTATAATATGAACCACATGTAAAGCTACAGGCTTTTAGCTACTATCTCTTGAACAGACAGACAAGAAGTTTCAAGATGCACATTTCCCTGCATTGCTACCTAAGAAAAAGAACCTAAAACTCAAGTTGTATTTTACCTTATCCAAGGACCATTGTAGAAAAATTAGGCGAATGAACAGTGCTCAATTTACCGATATGGAAAGCTTTCTGTTTAATTCTAATGGGATAGAAGAGTTGGGCTGTACTACAGCTCTCCTCTTGTTGTACAATAGGACCCAATTGCACACGATCTCCTATGTTTAGGCAGTATCAGAACTGGAAACCACTATCTGTACTTCTCAGCACACACCATAACACTACCTAGATCAGAGGAGCCCTAGGGAAAGGACTGGGAGCTGGCTACCACCATAACTTAGCCCATTTCCTCCTGAGGATACACTGATGCACAGAACAGAATACAGGATGGGCGAGTAGACTGTGCAGCCCAGAGCCCATAGCCATCCAAAAAACTCTATGCAAGAGCAGAGTGAGGAACAATTAGGAATTCCCCAGGCCTGAGAGTCTGGGATTGTATCTATGCTTTTGATCCATGAACTGACATCAGAAGAAGTCTCTTGCCTCCCTGCCTTCTGACAGCTTGGAGGCTCCTTGGCTTTTGAGATTGAACAGGAGCTCCACAGACCTGGAGCAAGCAGGGCTCTCTACTCACCCGCAATTCCGTGTCCCTTTGCTGTACCAAACCACTATTTATTAGCATCAGTGATAACAAAGGCAACAAAAATAGATGAAATACACAGAGAGAAACTCTGTAGGAACTTGCAATGCAGAGGCCCATGGAAGGAAGTTTTTGTGCTAAGAGTACCTCACATTTTTACCCTGGCATTAAGAATATTTTTGTGGAGTTAAATGTTTTACCAGTTACATAATTCTAAGTGCTTAGAAAACTCCTATTTGCCTAATTTTAAGCTTTATGAGAAGTAGACTACATACACCAAACTTTTAAACATGGTGTTCATTATTGCCATCAGTTATTGGCAAGCTCTCTATCTATTTCCTGCTCTGAAATATTAACACATTTTGCAAGTTACTTTGAAATCAAATTACCTGGAAGAAGCTGAGATACAACAGTACAGAATTTTATACAGCACAGGGCTAATCAATTACAAAAAGCAAGGATAACAATGCCTTCACAAATATTTAGCCCCCAAATTACTTGATAAAACTAATCGTAATGCTTGGTATTTTTCTCCCCTTCCAACTGATGTGTCAAGGCTTGTTTCTTCAAGTAGGAAAAGTACCTTACGAAATAAACTGCCCTAAGAACCATGAAATAGTAACTCTAACAATGTAGTTAATATTTCTTGTTTCCTTTCATTCTAGGTATATTCATTTTAATCTACCCAGCCTGAATCACCTCTGAAGGAGTTTTTAATATTGACTTTTGGTCTACATTAAACATGCTTCTTGACACAGTCTACTTGGTCAAACCATGCTTCTGAGCAGTACTAATGAATTTTCTATTTGTATAATTTCTCACTTGTACCTTCCCTGAAACCCTTGGTCTCAGCACAAGAATTACATTCAACTAAAAAATTAGAAGATCTGTCTTCTTCAAAAACAATTAAAAGCTGTGTTACTAAGGTACAAGTGCACCAAACATTCAGGACCTCGAGCAAGCCACCTGGAAATACTTTCTAATAGTCCTGCAATTATCCACTGCTTGATCAAAGCATTGGGCAGAAGTTCATCAGGCTCTGAAGGCTCAAGCATTAAAGAAAGACATTGGATTTCAAGACAGAGATGAATGGTCACCTGAGATGGTAAAGATTTCACCACGCACAGCCCTCAGCCATCGAGATCTATCCCAACTAGTACCTATATCAACACCAGATTACAGCATAATAACCTTGGTTGTGATGGTCCCCACTTATGTATCAGCTGCCAAAATAAAAGATGAAGAAGTTCTCCTGCCATGTAGCAAAGGACCCTCTCAGATGAACAGAAGATGCCTATGGCATAAAGGTGGCATCGAAGAACTGCTCACACTTAGTACTGCAGATTGTGGCACATTCTGGTTCTCTGCTGCTCAGGCACTGCCTGCAAAACCAGAAAAACACATTTCCATCATTTCCAGAGCAATTCAGAACTACCACATAGCCCAGTGGAACCTGACCTAAAGGCCCATCTTATCACACCATGTCCTTCACAGCTGAGATGAGAAACAATTGTCACCATCTGTGACCTGGACACAAAGCACTTCATTCTGAGAAAAATCTTCCCTTTGTCACTCAAAAAACTTCAGCAACTGAATCAGATATAAGCAGTATCTTAGACATACAAGGTCTATCCGTGTTTCACCCTTACACTCTGTGAGTGAGTCTGGGACCAAAAACCAAGCTCACCCAGTGCAGTCCAATACCTGTGGCCCAACACAACTGATTCTCCTAGGACTTTAGTCAAACTGGCCATTTCTTACTGACAGCAGCTGGACAGACATTTGCTCTTATCACAACCTCTCAGAAGGACTTAACATCACTGCCCCTGAACTATTTTTGCCTTGTCAGCAAGGAATGAGAGGTAACCAGTGCATGGAATAGTTCAACTCCTTCCCTGAGGTAGTCAGGAATTTAAATGGTTGCTCAAAACATTACAAAGCTATTCAGCATGATTGGGAATACAGTCACCAGGTAAGATAAAAGTTGATGTAACTTGCACTTTGGATGTCCACCTTCAGCTGATCACATGGATGGGGTGGGGGGTGCTGCTGGATGATTCCTTGCTGATACAAGCTGCTCTTCTCAAGTTGTTGCTCCTGGAAGCTGCTGCCCTTTCCATCTAGCTGGCAGTCCTAAACCCTGAAGCACCGCAGCAGATCTGACCATGCTATATCAGCTGATAAAATACGCTTAGACACTGTGCTTGAATTTTTAAGAAGTCCCCAACTTTCTTATAGCCAGCATGCTGGCAACCTACGATTTAAAGAGATATTCAAGAGGATTTGTTCTCTGCTTCAGTTCATCAGATGTTAGAGTTACAGGACTTGCAACTGAAACCCGGATCTGTTGAAATGTTGAACCAGCTTTAGATGGCAGTAGCTTCTGTCAATGAGGTGCAGAAAGAGCACTTCCCTCATTTCAGTTTATTCAGCTAGTTCAACAACCCAGAGAAAAAGGTCGTATTTCTCTAAGAATAAACAGGGTGCCAAAAGTTGATGTGACCAGCTCCAAGAGCTCCCAAAACACAGATCAAGCATTTATATTCCAAATCAACCATCCCTAACACTTTCTTTATTAAGGTCACCTTAACCACAAGTTTTCCTCGAAATATTTATGCTCTAGCTTAACTAGAAGCCTGTGTAGTTTCCCTCCAGTTCCTGCCCTTAAACTATACTTCAAGTGAAACACAATTCCTAAACTCTCACTGCCATGAAGTTGAAAAAAGTTACATCCTGTAATTCCATCTTTTTAATCCTACTTTCCTAACCTTAGTAAACTGAAAATACAAAACAAGATGAAGCTAAATATTTCATCAAGTTAAGAAAACTGGAAAATGAAACACATGCAAGGTGAGCACTAGTTCAGAGCAGCATGTACTATTAATATATTGCAGAAGTCACCCATCAAATAAAGTTAAGGTATTATTCTTATCTTTGAATGATTCCATAAGCAGAGCCTAACACATGTAAAGACGGAAGACAAAGAAAGCCAAGAATATCACTTCTCAGAACACTCCTCCTCCCTACGGACAGAATGAGGGTCTAAGACCATGTTTTCAGTGTCTCAGAAGTCAAGATGCATAACCAAAGATCAGACACTACAAAAATGCACCATGCAGGGCTCCTCATGGAGGAAAGAGGAGACAGAAACAACATGTGAGAGGTTTCAGCCATGGCACTTGAAGGGAATCCCACTGCTGGGGAGTGGTGGAAGCATTATGAGGTATTGTCTTCCCACTCTCAAAACAACTATCACAGGATTGGTCAAAAGAATTTAGAAGAAAGACATGGAGGTTCAAGGACATCAAATACCCAAAAAGACAGCATAATCATAGTGCTGAGGTAAGGCAAAGGGAAGCCTTGCCTAAATCCACACTTGTTAACACACATCCCCAAATTGTTTCTCAGTCAGCTTCAGCTTCTTTCCAGGAACAACTGCAAATATGCAGTCCAGAGAGCTCCCCAACCAAACAAAACTATTTCAATCAGTCATGATTTCTTGGAAAAAAAATGCATGAGTAATATAAGTGCAGGAAGAGGTCACCAGACCATTCGGGGATGTAAAGATGACACTGTTACCAACCAAAGACTAGAGTGACTTCCTGAATAAGTAATAATGGAGGTGAGTCTAAGAATACACCTATCACATCTACATGAGTAAGCCAGCCAACTCATTACAAAAGGCAAGCCTTATGCCAAAACCTTCCTTTCCTTCCAAACAATGAGGCCAAACTGAACATGACTCAAGTCCATTATTCCCCAAGCTACAGGTTATTTTGGTTTTGTGGAACAAAGCTCTTAAACCTTGACCTGTAGAGGCCAAGAGGCACCGAAGGTGCACGTTAGTCAAGCAAAGACATCATCCAAATTTTTTTTTCAGCCTGAGAGAAGCCAAAGGGCATGAAATAGGAGATGTAGGAGCCACAAGTAAAACAGTTAACTGCTGGAAGAAGCAAGCTCATGGGGACAATATTTTGCCAGAGATCAAGCACAGAGGAGTGTGCCTAATGCAACACATCTTCTGCGGGCACCAAGGTTTTCCAATTGCCTGTTTTAAGAAAAAAGTGCAAGTCCTCCTTCTTCTCCAGTTGCTTTGATAATATAAGTAATAATCTGACTGTGCCAGATTTCTTATTTGCTGTACTCGCAACAGTGGAAATAGCAATCACAAAAGTTCTTTTGTATTAAGAGGAAGGCTGAGAGAGGAATTGAATCTACCTTTACCCATTATGTGTTGCCACAGCCCTTTGAAGTCTGCCTTCCGTGAAAGTTTGGAAAGTAAGAACACAGGTAAAAAAATAGTTGTGCCAAACAGCCCTGAAGCCCACGGAGTTCTGATGAAAACACTGCCATTACCCTGAATTAGTCATCAATGAGTGAAGCTATCAATAGATGGCTGGGAAGCACCTTACTTTGAAATAACACAGAATCATTGAGTGTTTGGGTTGGAAGGGACCTTAAAGATGATCTAGTTCCAACCCCCCTGTCATGGGCAGGGACACCTTCCACTAGTCCAGAGTGCTCACAGCCCCATCCAGCTTGGCCTTGAACACTTCCAGGGATGGTGTATCCACACAGGGATGGTGTATCTCTGGACAACCTGTGCCATAGGCGTACCACCCTCACAATGAACAATTTCGTTCTAATATCTACACTAAACCTACTCTCTTTCAGTTTGAACCCATTCCCCCTTGTTTTGTCCCTAAATGCTCTTGTAAATAGTCTTGACCCATCTTTCTTGTAAGTTCCTTCAGGTACTGAAAGAATATGGAAATACGGGACTAGATGATCTCCAGAGATCCCTTCCAACCGTAACAATTCTGTGAAATACACACAGAACAGAGCCCAGGGGGCAACTTGGGGCGGAAAGGGAAAACTCTCACCCTGCCCAGAGGTTCCTACAGGAGGCTCTCTGGGGCTAAAAAATAAGACTAACAACCCAGCGGTGGCTGTGGCGCGGCCCCCCCTCTGCCCAGGCCGTGCCCGTGCCCCCTCCCGCAGGCCCGGGCCCGGCCCAGCTCCACACCGCGGCCCGCGGCGCGGGGGAAAGGCCCGTACCTTGAAGTACCCGCCCTCGTAAAGCGTGTTGGGGGGCCCGAAGATCGCCACCTCCCAGTTGTAGAGGTCGGACTCGTCGACCAGGGTGATGCGGANCGCGCCACGCCCCTCGCCGCGTGCCTTTAAAGGGGCCGCCGTCGCCCGGAGGGGGGGAAGCGTCACGTGGCGAAGTGGGCATAGGCGTGGGACACAGGACACAGGGGGAGGTGCAGCGGAGGGTCACAAAATCACAGAAGCAATTAGTTTGGAAAAGATCTCTGAGAGTATCGAGTCCACCCTGTGACCCAACACCACCACTGAGTGCCACGTCCAGTCTTTCCTAAACACCTCCAGAGACAGTGACTCCACCACCCCCCTGGGCAGTCCTTTCCAACGTATAATTACCCCTTCTGTGATGAAATTCTTCCTAACATCCGATGTAAGCCTTCCCTGGCACAGCTTGAGACATGAAGCCATTAGCGAGTGCCCAAAGGAGGGCAGTGATGATGGTGAAGGG
>VYXC01009626.1:56668-70741 GCA_013397175.1 Platysteira castanea | reverse complement strand
TCTTCCTGGATTGAGGGACCCAGAACTGGACACAGCACTTGAGGTGACTTACCAGTCCAAACTACAGGGGAAGAGTAATTTCCCTAATCCTGCTGCTTTTATTATTATCGATCCAAGCCAGGATACCATTGGCCTTCTTGCCCACCTGGGGACACTGCTCTTGTCTCACATTCAGCCCCTGTTGAGCAGTCTCCAGATCCTTTCCCACTCAGCAGCTTTCCAGCCATTCTGCCCCCAACCTGGAGCTGCAGGGGTTGTTGTGACCCAGGGACAGGACCTGGCACTTGGCCTTACTGAACCTCACACAATTGATATCCATCCAGCCTGTCCAGATAGTCACAGGTCATGAGTGGGTACAATAGGGCACACTTGGCCCACTGACAGGCATCCATGGTCACAAACCAGATGGTTTTTTACAGAGCATGGTTTTTGAGGAGTGAACTCACATGACTCAGGGCCCCAAAAAAATCCTGCAGCAGCTCCCAAGCTGCAGTAGGACACAAATAGGCAGCTGCCGTCCCTCACCCCAACATGTTGTTCTCACATTCTCCACAGATGTGTGGTGTGGTCACGCCAGAACATGCCTTTTCGAGCCTTCCTCCCATTCCCTGGCTTAGCTAAGGGTGAAAAATGCTTGCAGAAGTGTAGAGATATATCAACCAGTAAACATGAGCCAGCACCCATTCCTTAGTGAGTATTTAATGAATAACATTAAAAATATTCATTAAAAAAATAAAGAAAAATAACAGTAATTGTCCAGGAGGAGGATGACCCATTTCTGCTTGGCATTTCTTTCATCCTTCTGCACATGTCAGGGCTCAGGCCACCTCAAAGAGGCACCTGATCCTTGGACAAACAGGTTGGATGATGTATCCCATCATCCCTACATGATTACATGGCTTTAATCTTCTTCTTTGCCCCCATCACCTCCCATCCTTTCCCATCCTAATCACAATCCTGTAGGCCTGGGTGACCACTGGATCAATCTCCTCCTTTTTCTAAAGCCATGGACTTCCCCAAAGTCACAGGACTGACAGCCAGGGCCCCCTGTGCTGGTGGGAGATCATGCAGCTGGGGCAGCCTGTGCTGCAGGGGGACCTTGAAGTCTCTCCTTGGCCCTTGGCAGCCTTGGCTCTGGCTCCTTCTCCAGACCTTGGCCCAGGGAGGAGAGCAGGAAGCAGATGGTTTTCCCCAAGCTCCAGCTGCTCCCAGGACAAATTTGCTGTTTCCCAGTGAAAAGCAAGGCATCCTCCACCTTGTCCCTGAGACTGCTCTGCTTGCCCTTCTCCTGCCTCTTGAACTTTCCCCAGATTCGCCCCCAAAGGTGGTGACTATGGGGAAAACCTCTTCAAAGCTGCCCTAGCACTGGCAGTGGTACCCGTTCCAGGGCTTATGATTGCCTCCAGGCTATAAAATGCTCCAGCCATTGCAAAATCCCAGCTCACCCCGGACAATGTCCCTGTGGTGACTAGCATCAATTTTCTCATGAGGTGGGATGAGTTCTCACTCAGTGCCACAGGGGTAATATGGAGGAACATCCCTTGTCCATCTGCAGCTTGCCTGACTGCTGAAATAAAGAGTGTGTTCTCCTACCGGGACAGGTCAGCAACTGGCACAGGTCAGCGGCTGTGGCTCACTTTTTATCACCTTGGAGTGAGCTCAGATTTACTGAAGGCTGCTTAATTCAGCTCTCACTTCCTCAGCAGGGGGGTGGAGGGCTACATCATGAAACACTGTTTGTCAGAGAAGCTTCGCGGAGGCTGGGCAGTATCATGCTGTGTGTGTTTTCTGGTGGAAGTTCGACTCCATGTTCTTTTTATTTATGCCAGTGGAATAGAACAGAAAAGAATTGACTATTTCTGTTGGAAGGGACTATAGCAATTATCCAGTTCAACTGCCTGACCAATTCAGGGCTGAGCAAAAGTTCAAGAAGCTTGTTCAGGGCATTATTCAAATGTCCCCTAAACACTGACGGGCTGGGGCATTGGCCACCTCACTAGGAAGCCTGTTCCAGTGTCTGTCCACCCACTCTGCAAAGAAATGCTTCCTGATGTCAAGTCTTAACCTCTCCCGGCACATCTTTGAACCATTCACACGTGTCCTATCACTGGATACCAGGAAGAGCTCAGTATTTCCCTCTCCACTTCCCCTCCTCAGGAATCTGTATGGAGCATTACCCCGAGCCCCCTTTCTCCAAACTAGACAAGCCCAAAGTCCTCAGCTGCTCTTCAAAGGACATTCTTGCAGCCTTTTCACCACCTTTGTTGCACTCCTCAGGACATATTCATGGATCTTCGCATCCTTCTTAAATTGTCTTTAGTTGATGGACAGAACACATGCTGTGACTTCTGTGCTGATGCCAGCCAGCAAATACCTGCTCTGTTAAAAGGACATCCTAGCTTGCTGGTAAAACATGGGATTGCCCATGCTTGGAGAAAAATGTACAGGACCCAAGCACTTTTGGTACTGCACTGCCCTCAAAACATTTTTTCTTGCAGCCAGCCTCCAGCATGGGCTTTGTCTGAACCCGCCTAATGCTGGAAGAGATGGGAGAAACAAGTTTGGAGTTATTCAGGATTTATCTCTGCCTGCTCCCTGTCTTGAATGTTAACGCAAGACGTAATCATGCAAGGCGGAGAGTAAAGCAAGCCCTGGTTTATTTAAGAGAGCAGACTGCAAATTTTCCATCGGGTCTGCTTTTAGAAAGAATATTGGTCTTTTTCCCTCTGATTTTTCTTTCCCTCTCCTTTTTGCTGAATGCAAAAACATTCAAGAAAATAGAAACTGTTGAAGCAACAGAGCATTTTGAAGCCTGTGCAGCCTGGCAGCCCCCTCCAAGGCTCCTGCCTACATTTCTGCCTGTGCTTCCAGGAAGACTCAGCTGCTTTGCCTGGTGTCCCCTTCCCTGAGCCCAGGCTGCCCTGAGGCTAGCATAACTTTTTTGATTTATCATATGGCATTTCCCCCTCTAATCATCTCTGATAATGAAAGAATGAAGCCTTCTCCTCCTCCTCCTCCAGCTGCTCTCCCATGCATGGTCATTGCTTGCCTGCAAGCAGGGCTCTACATGGAATGTACACTGCCACAAACAGTATTGTTCCTTCTTCTATTTTCTTTTATTTTTACCTGAATGAATCAGTTTGTTTTTTGGGCTCAGAGAACAAGAAATAGAGTCTGATGTAAAAACATGGGGCTCCAGGAAGGGGGAGTCTCACTGGGAGAGGAGGAGGCTACACATACCATTAATCCAGTCTCTGGCAGCAGAACTTGTTTCTGTAAACTGGACTTCAGGGTGCCACCAGTGCAATAGGTTAAATCTGAGTTGAAAACTTCTTCTCTTTGTTCTTAGCTGTTTTTAATATTTCTCTTCCTCATTTCTTTCTTTCTTCCTGTGAGGCATGTTCCTGAAGGATGACAAACTGAGAGTTAACTCCTCTGCTTAGCAACAGCAGAAGCTTTGAAAATGCAAACCTGTCTTGGTGTCACATTAGAGGGTTACTGCTCCATGAGCTGTCAGAGAGAGAGGACAAGAGGTGGGAAGATGTGAGAGTGCCTGTGTGACTCCATTCTTAGGACAGAATCCTCTCACATGATACTTTTCTCTGCTTAATCTAATTTCTTTCCTGAGTAGCTCAAATGATGAGATACCTGCTTCTTCCCCAGGGGAACTGGATTCACCTGGGATAAAAGACAGTATCATCGACACTATCAACACTATCAACACCATTTCCTCTTCTCCTGCCTCCTCCCTACTCCTGTGCTTTGGTGAAACCATCAACAGGGATGCTGGGGACTCTGGGCTGGACTTTAACACCTTCTTACCCCCAGCATGTCAGATGGTGAAGTGATGAAGAAGATCAGGCAGGGGGTAGGAGTTCTGCTTAGCTTACAGCTACCCCACCAGGAGCCCTTTGTAGCTCAAAGAACAAGCTATTTCTTGGGCTGTACTGAAACAGAGCAGGACACCTGGAGGTCCACCTCATCACTGTCCTGCCCCCAAGCTGGTTCTAAGCAGCCTAAGACATATTTGTCCAACCAGTTCTTTAGTATTTGTCCTTCGGACTGCCCAAAGTGGAAATTCATGTGCTCCTAGGTCAGTGTGGCTCAGTTCTGGACTGAGCTCCCCTTCCTGTTAGAGAGCTGATAGGTCTCCCTCCCACCCAAATCTTACCCTGTTTTTTCTTGCTGAGACCACTGTAGGGATGTGGAAGACAGACAGAGAGGCCAGGATTATTTCCTCTGTCTCCTTCCTGGAGTGCCATTGCCCTGGCTGGGTGCAAATCTCCAGCCAAGGCCTCAGAGGTGTTGGCAGCCCATCATTCCCACAGCAGCAGCACACATTGCCCATGGGATGAGGGGAAACAGCACCCAGGGTTTTGCAGGCTGGTTTTGCTGCCCTGGAGAGCAGTAACAGAGGAATCTGGGGTTACTTCTTTTATTTACTCTAGATACCTCAGTCCCAGACCAGAGGACAGACAAGCACCATCTTGATGGATCTCAGGTCTGACACAAATGCCCTGATGCTGAGGAAAGATTTCCCCATAAAACTCTGTGAGCATTTAGTGAGGGAAGTCAGTGTGATTTTCTGCTCTGCTGCCCAAGTGAACAATGCAGTATTACTGCATGGGGTGATTCTCACCTCAAAAAACAAAAACAAAAACAAAAAACCCACAAACAAACAAAAAACAAAACAAACAAACACACACCCAAACACACAAACGAACAAAAATCAAAAAACAACCACCCCAACCAGTTGTACAAGAGCCATCACCTTCACACTGACACCTATATGGGTTCCTCTATCTGGGGAGCAGAGCATCAGAGTACTCAAGGGAAGCAATTGTCAGTCTTTGAGAATAAAAATCTGTCTGCAATTGTCCTTCTGGCTCTCTTTCACCTAGAAATGGGCCAAGCTGATCCTCAGGCAGAACTCATCACAGGGATGAAAAGATGCTTTTGAGCATCAGTCAGCAGCACCTGGGTTAACAGGAGCCTCCTACATCAAAGTAGCCACCAGCAGTGTAATGCAAAGTTTGGAAGATTCAGAGCAAAGCAGAAGAAAAATGAAGAGGAAAACAGATCTTTAGTGGAGCTTTTTCTTTTTCCATATTTTTATTTGGCCTTTTTTCTGCTTGTTTTAATTTGAATAAAGTTGGCTTTTCTTTTTTTTTTTTTTTTGGCCTTTCGACTCCAGTCTGCTCTTTTAAAATGGATGAAGTCCATCACAAGGGCTTGATAAAAGAGTGCCGACACAATGCCTGCTGCTCCCATTCAGCTGATGAATAAATTATAAGTGCATTACAGTGCTATTTTAGCTGTGATTCCAGGGTCTGAGAAGTGTTGCGACTGTGACCTTATGCTTGCCAGATAGTGGTTTGAATTTTCAAGAGTTTGTGTACCTGGCTGTTCAGGTCACCTTACACCTTCCATTCTGGCCTCCGTTTGCAGAATATCTGAGCCTTTTCAAGCTGCCAGCTATAGGGACAGTCTTCCAGCTGCCCACAGGGGCGGTGGTGTGTGCTGTGGTCCTCAGAGACTCATAATCTGACAGAATCCTAGAAAATGCTGGGTTGGAAGGGACCCATCAGGATTCTGTTGAAGCCTGAAGTGACTGTTACCCCCTCCAAAGCAGCAATCTGTGGAGCATAGTTCTTTATTGATGGGGCTGTGACAGGGATATCCATATTGTTCAGTCCCAGGAACAGTTTCTGTGTTGGGAGCTGGAATTTTAGGTTCTTCTTGTTGCACAAGACATCCTTGTCTCCAGCATTCTGGTGTGGCTGAGATAGTGTGGATGTCATCACTGGGGTAAGGTAGCAAGGGATGTGCTCTGGGAGAGGCATCAGCCTAGGTCAACAACCCCAGTGTTTCACCTTCGTCTTGCTTGCAGGGTCAGCTCTGCAGGGCTGTCCATCCCTTGAGAGTAGGTGACCATCACGCGGGGACTAACAGCTGAACCCATTTCTGGGGATGAGCCATCTGTGTTAGCCAGGCACTGGCAGCAGAGTGAAGGAGCTGGAGCCCACAGAGCAGCTCCCAGACCCTGCTTTTACTCTCAGAGCAGACAGCTCCTTGTATTTGGGCAGAAGCCTAATGGGTGAGGGACAGCATTTTGCAGAAGGTGAGTGAGAGGGAGGAGGAGTCTCACATCATTCCTGGCTTGGGCACACCAACACCATGTTCCATGCTGAATGGCACGATAACAGCTGCTATCAGCTCAGCATACAATGCTCTCACTCACTGCCGTACCTTGGGTGGTCTCCGTGGGCTGGTCTCCAGTACCAATGCATTCACCTTCTGCCAGTAACTCTAAAATGCAGACCCAGCAAGGCATAGGTGAAGAGGCCCAGCTCAGGTCCTGCCTGAGGCCTTGAAAACTGACCACAAGAAGAATTTCCATTAGGAAACAGGGAGGGCCAAGTGAGTTGAGTTGGACTTTGCTTTGCTGAAGCTGAATTTGGCCTTTTCATGACCCTTCCCACAATAAATATGAACAGATCCAGAGTAAGTACCAAGCCCAAGGCATGAGCAGCAGGCTTGGGTGGCTGAATAGCAGAGAGAATCCCTTGGGTGAAATGGTCCAGAGAGGGTTTGGGGTAGGAGATCCTACCTTAGTATCTCCACCTCCAACTTCCTAGAAATGAGATGTTCCTCTGAAGGGCTTGTAGGGCTTGTGTGGCACATGCAGTGTCTCACTGTGCTGTGTGCACCGGTAGGCTGTGAGCTCTGGAAACCACATTGTGGTGGGTGTGAAGCAGAATTGGGCAGGGGAATACCCTTGCAGTGGTCCTGAAAACGGCTCTGTGCACTCATATGTGAAGAGGGAGAGGTTGAACCTCCCTGCAGGAGACTGAATCTCTGGGAGGATAATTAATGCAAATTTCCCAGAAAGGTGAACAAGTCTGGAGAAGCCTTCCTGCCTGGCCTGAGCATACTGAGAGGTGCTGTCATCTCCACCCTGGGGCTTGCTGTCCTGTGGAAATTTGGAAAAAGCCTCAATGGGGTCTTAAAAAAAAAAAATAGAAAACCACTGAGCTCACAAGGCTGAAACCCTCCAGCATCATCCATGTTGGGCAGCAGTGCTCACACACCCCACCCCCGGAGAAGGGAGGGATGGGACCCCGCAGGGATTGTTCAGGGGTTTGATCTTCTTCCTCTTGGCTCCACCAGCTCCTCTGCACTCCTGTCCCCTCCAGCCATCCATTGCTGGTTCCCCCTGCTCCATCACCACCCTGCTGCAGGCCTTGCAGCAACCCCAGTTATATTCCTGTCTTCTTTATGTGACTGAGGCTGGAGGGCTCAGACCTGCAAGAGGGTCCCTGAGGCACATGGACAGGGCAAAGTATGGCTGTGCCCTGCAGGTGCTGTCCCTCAATGCTTTGTTGTGCCAACATCTCAATCCCCATCTACAGCTGCCTGCAGGGCCAGGTAAATCTCCTCCAGACTTGTTTACCTGCTGTGAGATTTCCATTAATTACCCTCATGCTTCTCCATCCTGCAGGAAACCCGTTGGCCGCACCAACCTGAAGCTCTCAATTCACGGTAGGTTTGGCACATCCCATTTCCTTGTCCCGTCTATCACATCTCAGATCTTCTGCCTGGCCTGTGTGATGGGTTTTCCCCCTCTTCTAACCTTCAGCTGTCAATTCAAGGGCAGGAAGGATGCAAAAAGAGCCAACAGCCTTGTTTGTGTCTGGATGCACATTGGGCCAGTCCAGTCTGCAGAATTCCCATTTTAAAGGGGGAGAAGGCTCTGATGCTGTCCCAAACTATAAGCTGTGGTTTTTATCTCAAATGGGTTTGTTTTTCCTACGTGTTGGCATTTCAAGGGTCTAGAAGAGGAAGAGGGAGGGAGTTTAAGAACCAAGCCAAGTCTTTGCATCTGCACCCTCGTTTGCACAGGGCTTTAAATTAATATGCTTTTCTTCTTGGCTTTGACACTCACTGATGCTTCAGGGGTGGCTTTTGGCTGTGTGAGCTGGCTGCAGTCTGGTCCGGCGGGTCTGCATCCCCTTATCAAAGGCTCTTTCTTTGTTCTTGCCTTGGGGAAGTTAAAAAAACAAAGAATATACTTGCCAGTGGTCAAGAAGAACCAAAAAAGGGCAAGTTTTTACTATTTCTCCCTTCATGCTGCCCCTTAAGTGTGAGAGTGGGGTAAAGCAGAAAAGCCCTGTGGGGTGGAGGCCTGAAAACATCTCTCTCCATAGGAAAAATGTACAGAGCAGGGACTGCAAAATGGGAACCAGAGGAAGCAGTAAGGACTTTCCAAGGAGTAAATTCTTCTCTCTGCAAACAAGCAGCCAACATTCCACGAAGGCCATAAAACTTAGATAAAAGCCTTTCTCCACCTCAAGCATGTTTTTCTCTCAGCATCCATTTTTAATGTATTTATCTCTTTTGTTTTTCTTTAAGTGCCGCACTGGTGAGCATTGCCAGGACATTCAGATCCTTCCCTAAGCATCAGAACAAGTGCTTAGCTTCAGAAATGCAGAGTTCTTCTCTAGAGTGAGACATATTTTCATTTACCTGAATGCTTATGAGCAAAAGAAATGAGAAGGGGGGGGGGGTTTGCAAACAGCATGCCTAGCTTGTCCTAGAACAGTATAAAGCTGCTTCTTGCAGAGCAATTTTCAATGCCACAAGGCGTTTTTCTGTGGGGTTTTTTCATACATGTGAAAATACTGTCCCATTGACTTTATTACCCTGCCCTCCTTTTTGTTTTCAGTCACTCACATACCGACTTTCACATACATATGTGAAATATATATGTATATATATATGATTTTTTCACATCTACTCACTGTCTAAAAACCTGCAAAAGCTGTCAAAAGATCTGATAACAGAGCACAATCAAATTACCCTGCTGTTACTCCTCATATCCTGATGATTAATAAATAATAAAAGCCATTTGAGTAATATTTTATCTGGGGCTCTTGGAAAACAGGAGCCTGTGGGACTCTTGGCTTACCTATGGAGGTATTTCCAAAAGCTTGGTAAAGCAGGAGAAAACGAAAGGCTTCTCACTTACTGAATCATGAAATCAGAATGGCTTGGGTTGGAAAAGGACCTTTAACGGTCATCTGGTTCCATCCCCCAGAAGTGAGCAGGGACATCTTCAACTAGAACAGGTTGCTCAGAGCCTTGTCCAACCTGGTATTGATGTTTCCAGGGACAGGGCATCCACCACCTCTCTGACAGGTTGCAGTGGTTTAGGCCCAGCCAGCAGCAAGCCCCAGGCAGCCACTCTCTCTGGTGGGACTGGGGAGAGAATCGAACAGGTAAAAGTGAGAAAACCTGTGGCTTGAGATAAAGACAGTTTAATAGCAAAAGCAAAAGCCATGCACGCAAGCAAAGCAAAACAAGGAGTCACTGCTTCCCATGGACAGGCAGGTGTTCAGCCATCTCCAGGAGAGCAGGGCTCCATCACACGTAATGGTTACTTGGGAAGACAAATGCCATCACTCCAAATGTCTCCCTACCTCCCTATTCCCCACACTTCATATACTGAGCATGATTTCCTATGGTCTGGAATACCCATTTGGTCAGCTGGGGTCACCTGTTTTGGCTGTGTTTACTCCCAGCCTCCTGTGCAGCCCGAGTCTCCTCGCTGGTGTGGCTATATGAGAAGCAGAAAAGGCTTTGGCTCTTTGTTACTGCTCAGCAATAATAAAAACATGTCTATATCATCAACATGTGTTCAGCCCAAACTCAAAACACAGGCTCCTAACTGTGAGGAAAACCAACTGTGAAGAAATTAACTCTACCCCAGCCAAAACCAGCACACAGGTCTGTGATTTTTTTATACCAGGGANGGAATACCCATTTGGTCAGCTGGGGTCACCTGTTTTGGCTGTGTTTACTCCCAGCCTCCTGTGCAGCCCGAGTCTCCTCGCTGGTGTGGCTATATGAGAAGCAGAAAAGGCTTTGGCTCTTTGTTACTGCTCAGCAATAATAAAAACATGTCTATATCATCAACATGTGTTCAGCCCAAACTCAAAACACAGGCTCCTAACTGTGAGGAAAACCAACTGTGAAGAAATTAACTCTACCCCAGCCAAAACCAGCACACAGGTCTGTGATTTTTTTATACCAGGGACCCAGAGGTGGATGCAGGGCTCCAGGTGGGTCTCAGCAGAGCGGAGCAGAGGAGCAGAATCCCCTCCCTCCCCTGCTGCCCACGGGGCTCTGGATGCAGCCCAGGACACGTTTGGCTCTCTGGGCTGTGAGTGCCATGGCCAGGGCATGTCCAGCCTCTCACCCCCAGCACCCCCAAGTCCTTCTGGGCACGGCTGCTCTCGATCTGTTCATGCCCAGCCTGGGCTGATACCGGGGGTTGCCCCAACCCAGGTGCACCTGGCCTTGTTGAACCTCATGAGATTCTCATGGCCCCACTCTTCGAGTTTGGCCAGGTCCCTCTGGACGGCATCCCATTCCTACCTGTGTTTCATAGTCATCAGTTTGGCAATGGCGACATTTGAGTCATATTTTATTGGCATTGGAGGGGGTTGCTGAGCAAGAACTGAGGTTTTGAGACTCTCTGTCAGCACTGACACCTACTGCACCAGAGACGCTTGCACACAGAGAGAGGGATGACAATGCTTTGCAGAGCCCTTGGTGTACAGGGTACATTGTACAGCCACCCAATGGAAAATACTAATATGGGGGTAATGGAAGGTTTGAAGACTTTGAGGCTATTTTGGGGCCAGTGAACTTGCCTCTTTTATAGACACAGGTGTAAGAACAGCCCAGAAGATTGAAAAGTGCTCTTATCTGTTGGGATGACATTGAATTCTGCTCCTGCAAATGCATTCTTCATACAGCTCTCAGGGCATCTTGACCATGAAGACCATGAAGATATTGCACAAGCTTTCAGAGCCTGACCTTGCAGCTGGGTCTGGGTCAGCTGGGATGAGCTGTCCCTGCTTGGGGTATGTATTGCTTTGAATATTTTTCCTTTTTATCTCATTTTCCTGTGTCACAGGAACAAAAAAGGAAATTTGGAAATTCTCACTGCCAGGTCATGGTTTCCCTCTGCCCTCACTTTATCTCATGACCTTCAGGCTTGGTTTCTTGGCTTGAGAGCCAGCAGCTGCTGCTCTATCAAGGCACTGCACTCAGTGATTCCCCAGACACTGCCTTATCTCCAGGGACCTGCTTGCACAGGTCCTGATAGGCACTATCTTGTGTCTCCACCTGCTGGGGGCCACGTGTCCCATCCCCCCTGAACCTCCAGGAGATGCTTTGCACAGCACAGCAGAGCAGTGAGATCTTGGGGCAGATTCACACAGGTAGATAGCAAACTTGTCATGGCCAACACCAAGTTTCAGTGCTGGGAGCTTCTCTGTTCTGGAATCTAGAAATAGCCCACAAGGACTCATCTATCTCAGCACTTCTCTTCATACAAGTCCACCCTTGGAGGGGTGTAAGGACAAGTGATACTTCCTCAGAATATTTCCTCAACCTCTAACATTTTTTTGTGACTCAGACTCCCTGAAGTCAGAAGTGTCCTTGTACATAATAGCCTTCAGTAAATTTTTCTCCCATTAATTTGTTTAGTTATTTTGAAGGTGGATAAATTTTAAGCATTTGCAACATCCTGTGCCAAACAGCTGCCCAATCTAATGACCTGTTTGGGTGCAGAATAATTTCCTTGGGCTTGTTGTGATCCTGCCACCTGATAGTTTTTTTGATGCCCTCACCTCACAATGCAGAAGATGATAAATGGTCCTTTTCTATCCAATCACACTGTGCCCCTTGAAACTTTGCAGGCTGTACTATAACCTTTCCTGTGTTGTCTTTTTGTTACGTAAGATTCCCAGCTGTTCCTCCTATGGACACAAAGACCTTAGAGTGCTATGATCATCTGAAAATGGTATCCCTTTTGTCTCCATTGCTTTCATGAAAAGCTCCATGTGTCTTGGGTATAACTCCACAGATTATTTAAAAACAAACCAAAGGGAAATTCCCCAAAGTGAGATGCCCATCATCTGCCAGGTGACTTTAAATTGTCCCATGCCCATACTTTCTTTTATGGATGTTGCTGCTGTCCTCAGACTGCAAGACCTGCTTCCTGTGGGATCTGTCTCTTTGTATTTCCTCCCACAGCAGGTAGAGGGGAGGCAAAGGAAACCCCAAATGACAGCAGAGTCATTCACCTCCAGCATAAAAACTGGGTACAATAACCAGCCTATATCAAGACAGAGGCTCATCTCCAAGGGGGCAAGGAAGCCTTTTGCTTGGTAACACACAGCAAGACAGGATGGGGTATCAGAATGAGAATGTTCAGCTGGGAGGCATGCCTGTCATCCCTGGGTTTTGGTTCTTTTGGATCCACCTGAATGTTAGACAGCACAAAGCCCTCAGCTCTCTGTGCAGCCTTCAGCACCTCCAGGACTCATCTGGCCTCATACTGTGTTCCCCTGACTCATCTTGGGGCATGTCTCTCCCCAGTGTCTAAGCCAGGACAGGTGACTCCTACTCTTTGAGGTCAAACCAGGCTAAAGGTCAGCAAAGATTTGCCCAGATTCCCCAAAGCTGATGCCCAGTTTTTATTTTGGTGGAAAAACCCTTGTGTAGACCTCAAAGGTGTCTTGACCTGAGCAGATGACAGCTCTGGCTCACAGAGCAGCCTTGCAGAGGCTGTAGGGGCCAGGTTCATCCCAGCCCAAAGCCAGAGCGCTTCTCCCTTCCAGCCCAAAAGCACACCGTAGGGTGAGGCCACATGCTAGGGACTCATCTCTGTGCAAAAGGAGGATTCAACACCCACAGGGTAAGTCTTTTGCAAGGTGTTCCTGGAGCAGCGGAACTTTGAAACTGGTTTCTGGTAGCACCATCTTAGGTGGAGCCTTGAGTGGCTGGTAATGTGGTTCAGAGTGCCTCACTACCTTCCTCCCCATGGTGGAAGACTTTGGTCTTTCTCCTCCTCCCAGATGAGCCGCCAAATTCCACACAGCTCTGAAACACCTGCATAAGGAGGTGAGGCAGCCCTGTGGGCTGAAAATCACAAACTAGGAGGGATGTGGGAGAGACACAGTCAACACTGTTGCTTAATCTCTGTTTCCATGAGAAGCAAAAGCAAAATGGAGAACTGTGATGGAATTTCCTGAATGCCCTTCCTGAATTCCTGAATGTGCACTCCAGCCAAACCCTCCACTGCCTTGCCTCTGTTCCCCACCAGGTGAATGAAGATGTGCCATACTTGTCTTGAAGAGTCATTGGAATGGGGAAGCTGGATCAAAGAACAAAAAATACCAGAGCTGTTAAATCTGAGTCAGGCGTGCTTGAATATTTCAATTAATCAAGTCGTCATCATCATTGTCACCACCATCACCTCTGCTGACGTTGTCTCAGCAATATGCAAGCTGGGTTTGGATGAAAGGTGGGGAGGGCACTCACATTGCCAGGCGATTTGGCACTCAGAGGTTTAAGCCATAAATAAATAAAACTCACATTCGCATGTTCCACTCCCTCTTGTCTCAGGAGCTGCCCTGGAGACTGAATTTTTTTCTGTTGTGGTTGGGAAACAGAGAGCTATTCTACTGCAGGGAGATTGCCGAGGGTTGCTTTGGTGGGACAGGCAAGGCAAACCACTCATCCCTGATAAGACATGACATGACTGCAAGAGAAAAGGGGGCAGAGCTTCTCCTTTCCTTCAGTGTCTCCGATGTGATTTTTAGAGACTGCAGATTGTATTTTACTACTACAAAAAAAAAAAGGAAAGAGTTTCTCCTTCTTGTTGCTATGTGTACAGCCAACCCAGCAACAGACAGGAAATAAGGTAAATTTGCTCTCTTGCCTGTTGCATAAAGCAAACAAAGTGACCAGAGAATAAAAACAAGGTACACGAAACAATCTACGCAAAAGGCAAATTGGTAATTTAAGAGGAGGCAAAACACTGCTAGTACATTTCAAAGCATATCAACTTCCCATTAGCTCTCTTTGTGTAATTCAGATCACCATAGTTTTGAGATCAAGCTGCCAGAGAGTGACTTTGGACAGTCAAAATCAGTATCTCCCTCTCTGCCCCTGACATATACATATGGATTGGTTAAGCCTTTCTTTTTTTCTTTTTTT
>VYXC01009626.1:19275-51687 GCA_013397175.1 Platysteira castanea | reverse complement strand
TAGACGCGCCTCCCGTGGGCGGGGCGCGGGCGGCGGGACCAATGGGAAGCGCCGCGCTGCCTCCCGCGGCCAATAGGGAGCGGCGCTCGGCAGCCGGCGGGGCGCGCGGCGCCGCACGTGGTGACGGGTGTCCACGTGGGCGGCGGCCATGGCGGTGAGAGGCTGCGGGTCCGGGCCGGGGGCGATCGCGGAGATGATCTGAGCCGAGCCGAACCGAGCCGAGCCATGCTGTGCTGTGTTCTCCCCGCAGGGCTCTCCGGAGGCAGCAGAGGAGGCGGAGCAGGGCCCAGAGCCCCCCACCGGGGGCGCGGCGCGGCGGGGGAAGAGGGCTGCCCCGACAGCCGCAGCCCCGCAGCCGGCCAAGCTGAGCCGCGCCGAGCTCTACAAGCCGCCGACCAGCGAGGAGCTGACCCAGCTGAAGGAGACGGAGGATCTGTTCCACTCCAGCTTGCTCCGCCTGCAGGTCAGCCGGGGGGAGCAGGGGGGGCTGCGGGACCCGGACTCGGAGATGACCTGGGTTATCAAGCTGTCCGTGTTAGGTGAAGATCAGCTGGTAACTAGATCACAGAAAAATAGAACAGTTTGAGTTGAAGGGGCCTTAAGGATCATCTCGTTTCAACCCTCCCCCCCGGCACACCTTCCACTAGACCAGGTTGCTCAGAGCCCCATCCAGCCTAGCCATGAACACTTAAAAAATGCGGCATCCACAGCTTCTCTGGCCAACCTGTGCCAGTGCTTCGCCACCCTCACAGGGAAAAATTTCATCCCAGTTTTTAATCTAAATCTACTCACTTTCAGTTCAAAGCCACTGCTTCTTTTCCTATCGCTGTATGCTCTCGTAAAAGGTCCCTCTCCAGCCTTTATGTAGCCCTTTCAGGTACTGGAAGGCTGCAATAAGTCTCCTCAGAGCCTTTGTTTCTCCAGGCTGAACTATCACAATGCTATCAGCCTTTCCTCATAGGAGAGATTGTCCATCCCTCTGATCATCTTGCTGACCTCCTCTGGACTTGCTCCAGCAGGTCCCTGTCCTTCCCGTGCTGGGACCCCAGAGGTGGATGCAGGGCTCCAGGTGGGTCTCAGCAGAGCGGAGCAGAGGGGCAGAATCCCCTCCCTCCCCTGCTGCCCACGGGGCTCTGGATGCAGCCCAGGACACGTTTGGCTCTCTGGGCTGTGAGTGCCATGGCCGGGGCATGTCCAGCCTCTCACCCACAGCACCCCCAAGTCCTTCTGGGCAGGGCTGCTCTCGATCTGTTCATGCCCAAACCCAGGTGCAGCACCAGCACTGGGTCTTGTTGAACCTCCTGAGATTCCCATGAACCCACTCTTTGAGCTTGTCCAGCTCCCTCTGGATGGCATCCTGTCCCTCAGGTGGTTCTAACGTTGGTGATTGTTATGATGAACAGCTTTGATCTTTTGGCTACTTGCTGGTGTCAGGGGCAAGATCTTTAGGGTCTGGTTTGTGGTGGGAACCTCTGTGGTTGTTATCTGCAGCTGATTCTCTGTTACAAACAGCCTTTCTGAGAGCCATGCTCGTGTGAATTACATCAGGGTTTTTTTGCTTGGACCTTGGTTGGGATGGAGATGATTGCAATCCAGAACTCACAGAAAATGGCTGAAACTGATCAAATTGCCAGCTCCAGGCAGGGTTTGTGGAGACAAAACTGGTGTGTTCCCCAGATGACCAGCTACCCTTTGCACCAGACTCATGGTTGGTGCTGGAGGACAAGGTAAAAGGCAGGAGCGATTCCAGTGTTGCAGCTGCCTTTGAGGGTCCCCTTTCTCCCTACAGATCGAAGAGCTTTTGAAGGAGGTGACGTTAAAGGAGACTAAGAAGAAGAAGATTGATGCCTTCCTCCATGAAATTAACAGCCTGCTGAGCGCCATCCCAGAGACCACAGAAACTGAAGTATGTTCCAGGGTGATGGAAGAGGTGGCAGGACTCCTGTCCTGTATGGAGCAGGAGCAGGCTCTGCTGTTGCTCTGCAAGCAGAGCTCCTCTTAGGGGCTGAAAAAAAAAATACTTGCTTTTTCTTGGAGGAAGGAGGGGGACACTGTCTTTAAGCTCTGGGTGCAGCTGTGTGGGAAGTGAGGTTTTGGTCCCCGCACATCTGCTGTTGTTGATGCTTAGAGCATTTTGTGTGCTCTGTCTGTTCCCAGCTCACTGACCAGGCCTGGCTTTCCAAGGATGTGAAGGTCCCGTTCCTGCAAGTGCCGTTCAGTGTGAAGGGAAGGTTCCACTTCGTGCCCCCAGCCGAGCTGAAGGTGGTGGGCAGTTACCTGCTGGGCACCTGCGTTAGGCCAGAGATCAACGTGGACATTGCAGTGACCATGCCACGGGTGAGTCTGGCCATGCCGCATCTTAAATGGCCTGGGGCCTGGCAAAGCCCTGTCCGCTCCTGTCCTCTGTGACCCCTGCCCTCCCCTCTCCATTCCTCAGTGAGATGACAGCATCTGGACATGCAGGGTGACTCCCAGGAGGAGCTGAGGAGTGCGGTCTGGTCTCTTGCTCTATCAGAGCTTGCAGCTGTTTGATCTTAGTTCCTCATCAGGATCTTCCTTCTCTCTGCCTGGGCTGAACATTGCCAGGGAGATGCATGCTGTCTGGTTTTGTACCGAATTGCACTTCTGTCCCAGCTCCCAAGACTGTGTTACAGGGAGGGAGATGTTTGGAGGCTGGTAACCTCCCCTTGCTGCGCAGACTTGCTTGTAAGAAAAGCTTAAGACCAAGCACACCCTGTTTGGCTGCATGACTGCTCTTGTCTCCTGCAGTCCTGGAGCCTGGTGAGCCAGCAGCAAACTCCTGACCGACTTTAAGCTCCTTGGGGCTGAGACAGGGCTGCCTGTGGGACCAGGGAGAGCTGTGGGTGGTGTGATGCCTCAGCCGAACTGAGCTCAGCAGGCAGGTGAGGTGGCACTGCCCTGTCCCTCTCTTCCCAGGAAATCTTCCAGGACAAAGATAACCTGAATCAACGCTACCACCGGAAGAGAGCCCTGTACTTGTCCCACATCGCCCAGCATTTGTCCAAGGAGAAGCTCTTTGGTAGTGTGAAGTTTGCCTACATGAACAGCAACCATCTGAAGCCCATCCTGCTCCTGAGGCCTCAAGGTGGCACTTGACCCTTGCTCTAGTGTGGAGTGTGACTGGTGTTGGGTGGAGGGTGGCGATGGTGGTCTCATACCATTTAACAGGCAGGGGCTGCCATCACAATTGGTGATAAATTTTGGGTGCTTCTAAGTTGTTTTCTCCCTTCACCCAGAGTCTAGTCCTCAGGGTCTCTCCCCTTTCCAATCCTCCTCTGCAGCTTGGCTGGGCGCCCCAGCGTTGGCCTCACTGGCTGGCACACCCTGTGGGTACTTCAGGGAGTAAAAAAGTTGACCCTACAAAACACGCATGTGTCCAGCACTGCCCTTCCTTCTTGCTCTCCCCAGCCCTGTTCCCCACTGTCCTCCTGCCTTCCCCAGGAACCTGTGTGCAGCCTGGCTCTTCCCTGCTGAGATGATGGGATGCATGGGCTGCTGGGGCCTGCTTGTTCCCACAGTCTCCAGGAGATAGTGGGTTGGGGTCTGGGACAGACGTGGCATGGCAAGGCCAGGGCAGGTGGGGGTGCCAGGCTGGCCAGTGGGGAGGAAGATGGGACTGGGACATGAGCAGTGTGACCTCGTGGTCATCATTGGCTCTAGGATGTGATCACTCTGTGCTCTGAGATGATTTCTACTGCTGCAGAACTTTGCTGGGAAGGAGCTTTTTCCTTTGCACAGGCTGGGGATGCTCCATGTTTTCCCAGTTTAATTTCTGGTATCTCTTCCTCTTGCGCATTTCCCCCTTGCCTGGTGCTTACAGGCAAGGATGAGAAGACGGTCACTGTCCGACTCCATGCTTGTCCTGACCTGGCTGTCTTCAAACCCAGCCGCTTCTATCCCAGCAAGAACAATGTCCGGACCGCCTGGTTCATGGAGCAGAGCACCCCCAAAGAAGGTAGGGCCTGGGGCTGGGGGAACACGAGGCTGCTTGTTTCAGGCAGAGACTGCACCCAGTGCATGCACGTGGGTTTGCTGCAGTCCTTTTCTGTGGGCAGGCGGTTGGTGATTGGGTCCAGTGTGCTGTCATCTCCCCACACAGGAACCACCGAGCCTCCAACCCCGCACTACAACAACTCCATCCTCTGTGACACAGTGATGCTCTCCCACCTGCATTTCTTGTCTAATGCAGCTGTGGACTTCCCAGGCATGAAGGATGGTGTGGCCCTCCTCAAAGTTTGGCTGAACCAGCGGCAGCTCTGCAAGGTATGTCCTGTGCTGAGGTAGGCTCTGCTGACCTAGCTAACCTGCCCTTGCCCTGCTCTCCTTCCTAGGGTGGAAAAGGTGGTGGTTTGGTCCTCGCGGGTGGGGTGGTGGCTTGTGGCTTTGCTTTGAACTGTGTTAGTGTTTCATGGAGGCAGCATCCTAACCTGTGGGTTGCAATGGGGTTGTTGTACCTCTATTTTCACAGGGCTTTGGGTGCTTCAGTGGCTTCTTGGTCTCCATGCTTGTTGCCTACCTGCTGATGAAGCGCAAGATCGTCAAGATGATGAGTGGGTATCAAGTGTTGAGGAGCACTCTGCAGTTCCTGGGTGAGTTTCCAGGGGCCTCTCTGGACTGGGAAAGGTTGGTGTCTCTGCAAAAATCCTGAACACAGTGATGGAAGAGGCAGAGAGGCCATTGTGGCTTTTCTTTCTCTCGTGCTGAGCCCATGTGGGTGGGATGGACAGGAGGGGATGAGCCAGCAGAGCAGGGCTGGATGGTGCAGCTTGCAGAGGGGTGAGTAAGTCCCATCATGAGGTGGAGGCTGGCATTGTATTGTAGCACTGTTGATGTTGTGAGACCTCGGTGGTACTGACACCTAACTGTGCCACTGTCACCAGAGGGAGAGATGTGGATGTTGGTGTGACTTGTTCTTTCCTGTCTGCCCACAGCCACCACTGACCTGAGTGTCACAGGGATCAGTCTAGCCAAGGATGCTGATCCCTCCCTGGTAAGTGGCCCTCTGTGGGGGTCTCATGCCTGTGTCCATCTGTACGGCCACTGCTCTGGGGCAGGGATGTGCCTGTTGCAGGGATGGCAGATGGCAACAATGTCGGAGTGTCTTGGTGTCTGTGATCTGCTGAGCGCTAAGGACCATGTTTTGCTTCTCCAGCCTGTCCTGGATAATTTCCACCAGGCATTTGAAGTGGTCTTTGTGGATCCCTCTGGACTGGTGAATCTCTGTGCTGATATGACTGCCAGCAAATACCACCAGGTACTGTGCAGGTTGTGGTGGCTCCTTGAAGTGCTGTCTTAGGAGTGAGCTCAGACAGGCAGAGAGTAGTTAGATGTCTTTGAGGAGGATGTAGGATCAGGGGAGGGCATTCAGTGTGGCTTTTTAAGCTTTTAACGTCCCCAGCTTTGAAGACTGGAAGTGAGTTTGGAGACTTAGATGTAGTGCTGCCTTACTAGTCTTACTGGAGTGATGGGGGAAAGTTGTTTTCCATTTTGTGTGGACCTTTGTGTGAAGCCAAGCAGCTGTTTAGCAGATGTAACTGTTCTGAAGGAGAAAAAAACCCCACCGTGATGTCAGGGATGTCAGGAAGGGACTGTTTGGCCAGCAGTGAGAGCTGTTTGTGACTTGGCTTCATGCTAAGGACAGAGACTGGGATCAGGGTGTGCTGATGACCATGGAACTGGGCTGGCCCTGGTTGATGGGGGAGCACAAGTGACCACTGCTGGAGGGATTTGCTTTCCTTCTCCTTTCGCATTCATGCTCCTGCACTGCCTTCCCTCCTGGCATAGGTCCAGTTTGAAGCCAAGCGCTCTATGGAGATTTTGGATGACCAGATGGTGGATGGCTTTCAGGTGCTGCTCATGACCCCGAAGCCCATGCTCAGGACCTTTGACCACGTCTTCCAGTGAGTCTCATTGTGCTGGTGGGGTGGTGCTGAGGGAGCCTTGTCAAAGAGGAGTGAGCTGCTTCTGGCTTAGGCCTGGGGTAGATTTGAACTTACCCGGTGGGAGGTGGCCCTGCTAAGCTCTGAGATGGATACTGGTGCCTCCTTGCACTGGGCTGTTCCACTTTTACTGTCTGGATAGCCTCCCAGAAGGAGGGTAGCAAGCCTTGGAAACAGTGACCAGCCAAAGGGCATTGTTGTAGCAGCCATCCTGGGCTAGGACCGTCAGTTCTCCACTTTATCCATCCTCTAACATATCCCTCTCTCAGAAGGGATATGCTGGCAGAGGTAGGTGACCAGCTTCTCTTCTTCTCCATAGCCTGAAGCATGTCTCCAAGCTGCAGGGTACCTGCAAGAAGATGCAGCTGCTGAATGAGCTGATGGATCGCGGTGGGAACTACGTGGCCGCGGCCCTGCCCTTCGTTGCCTCGCTGCTGGCACGTGGTCTGTCTGGGAGAGCTCAGCTTGTGGCTCACTCCTTGCCCCAGATACCCGAGGTAATGCAGCTTGGGAATAACACTGCATCCTTTGCAGCCTGTGGGGTCTTGAGTGTCTCTTGTGGTACTAGGGAGCACAGGGAGGGCATCCCTGCTCACTGGGGAAGGAGCCAGGCTTGTCCCCTTTGTTGGGAATACAGACCTTGAGGCTCTGCACTGGGCTGTGGAATGCAACTGTGTGGCTTGGTCTGGGCACAAGTCCTGGTCCAGTAATGGGGCAGGGTGAAGACAACTTTACTTTTCATTGAAGAGACCTATTAAATGAGGCTTTATCTGTTTGTGCTTGTCTGGGCACCTGGGAGAGCATAGCAGCACCTTAATCTAACATCCCAGTATCCCAGCAGCTGCTGCTCCAGAAGCCTCATCTCTTCTTGTGCTTCACATTCCTCATTTTCTCACAGTGGCCAATTGATGCTGAGCCCCCAAAACACAAGGATGTCGGGCCTCTGACGTTTGGACTCCTGTTTGTCCCAGAGTTTGCTGCCAGCACGCTGGAGAAGGGTCCACAGGCTGATCACCCCGAGGTGAGGGGAGCCCTGCTTGTGCTGAGTAAAAGCAAAGCTGGTGCTGTGCTGTGGTTGCAGACAGCTCTGAGGCTGGCTGGTGATCATGGGAGAGTTTTGTCTGGCCCAGGAATGACCTGTGTCCCTGATCTGGCTTGGTCAATGTCTCCCCACAGGCCCTGGAGTTCCGGACCTTCTGGGGAGAGAAGTCAGAGCTGCGTCGGTTCCAGGATGGCAGCATCTGCGAGGCCGTGGTGTGGGAGGCCAGCACGGTCTGCCAGAAGCGCCTCATTCCTGAGCAGATCATCAGGCACCTGCTGAAGCTGTAAGTTGCACTGAGCAGCAGCTGTGGGTCGCTGCTGCTCTCCTGCCATGTGTCCTGTCCCTGGTGACCCTATTGTCAGCTTTGTGCTTTGTGGGTTGTTTTGGATTTGTGAGATACGGAAGTCATTTCAGTTGTCCTGGTGATGTGAGCTGCTTCCCAAGAGCGGGTGGGGAGGGCAAGCACCTGGTGCTGTAGCCTCTGCTGGAGGTGTTGCTAAGGGCAAGGAGGCAGCATGGTCCTGCCCTTACATGCAGATGGGATGTCAGAGCTAGTAGAGAGGCTGTCTGGACCTTAGAGGTTTTCATGAAATCCTCTGTGACCTTGCAGTGGTTCACAAGAGGGTTCTCCCTATGGCATTGGAAAGCCTGTCTGCAGCAGTTTTTACCCTCTGCCAAAAGTAAGGTCCTCTTGCACAGAAAGAAGGGTTTGCCTGTGCCTCTTTGTCCTGACTTGAGAATGGGTCTTTTGAGGGAAGGCAGCACATTTGGCTTTGTATCCTGTGAAGCTGCACAAGTTACTGTTCTGCTTTGGGTGGATTGCTTGGGCAAGGGAAGAATGTACAGAGATCTGTCTTTTTACCAGGACCTTCCTTTAGAGAGGGATTTCTCATCCTTGGGCTGACCTGTGCACTGTCAATAGGATCAGTAGGTTGGCATGTCGTAGCTCTAATGCTCTGTTGTCTTCTCCCACATAGCCATGCGGACATTCCTGAGTCCTCCATCTGCTACACAGGAGCCCAGCTGGAATCTGTGATCAGGACTGGGAAAGAGGTATGATTGCTCCCCTGGTGGGGCTGGAGCTTTCTCCAGGAAGAGCAGTGAGGGGAGGGCTGTAGGGAGGTCGTTTTAGTGGCCCTGAGGCAGCTGGGTGGTTCCCAGAAGAATGTAGTAAGGATAAGGATCTACCGAGTCTTACATGGCAGCCAACACATAACTGCTGAAATCCTCTTGTTTTAGCATTCTCCACACCTTATTTTCCCCTACAAGCATGCCACTGTCCTCTTCTCTCTGCTTCTGCCCCTCTGTCCAGATGTCTGAGGATGTATTACTGTCCTACAGTGCTCCTCTGGCTGCACTTCTGAGGTACTGCATCCTTCAGGACATGGGCCAGACAATTCTGTGCTGCCATCCCTTAGGTCCAGCTGGGAAACCCCAGAAAAGGATCTTCTCTGGCATATTGCAAAGTGCTAGATTGTGCTCCATCTGAATGTGCAGCTGAAACGAAGAAACTCCACTTTCAGACAGAAAAGATGCATCTCGGAGGCTAGGAAATGTCCCTCCTTACAACTTCTGCTTTTCAGCTTGTGAAATTAAAGTCTGGAGATGAGCCATCAGCATTTTGGTACACTTTGTTGGTCTTTTTGTACAACCAGCTCTTTATCTTGTTGTTGGATGGAGAAAGAAATTGTTTCCTTTCCTCTTTTTAAGATCCAAGGGGCGCACATTTGAAGGAAAGAATCTCCTGTGCCAGGACCAATTGCTGTTTGGGCAGAGTTGGGTGTCAGATTTGGGATGAGATGCTGGTTTTCACTGCCTGTTGTGTGGTGAGGCAGGAAGGTCTGTGTGCTGTGTCCCTTCAAGCTGGTCTGGGGTTAGCAGGGCTGATACACTCCAGTCTGACAGGGGGTGCACTTTCCTGGAGCCTGAGCGGTGCTTCGGAGTTCCATTGTTGCCAGTCCTTGAGGAACAAAGGACAAAGTTGCTGTTGAATGTGGGGTGGTGGGTACAGAGGTGTCTGCTCCTCCAGCTGTTTGTGTGCAGGCAGCCTGGGGAGGCAGCAGTGCGAGGACAGGGGAGGATGAAGGCAGAGGAAGGGTGCAGCCACAGGCAGGATGGGGTTTGCCGTTCGTGGCACACCCCACAGAGGGTGCTGCTGCTCCACCGGAGAGCCCAAGGTCGGGAAACTCCAGGCAAGTCGGCTCCTTATGTGGCTCTCAGCTGCCTCTGAGCTGTGTGGTTTGCTGTCACCGATGTGTCCTCTCTGTGCAGGCTCCTCTGCTGTTATCTGGGGAGGTGGAAGCAGCAAGGGCAGCACCAATTCTCCTTCTGGTGCTTCTCATCTGCCCTCCACAAGGCTCCTGTGATGCTCTGTTTTCTCTCTATGCTTTTGCCACGCTCCAGAACTCTACCCTGGCTAAGGATGTAGTCACTGGAGTTTTCTATGCCGCTGCCTCTGTTGGCATCATGGTAACTGCTGGCGAAACAGTGGCAGGGCTCTCACCTTGCCAGCGTGTGATCTCTTTATTCCCAGATCATTCTTGGCTTCTCCTTTACGACAGTGATTGCTGGCAGTACAGCTCTTGGTGCTGCCTTAGTGTCCTGCAAAACAAATAATTTTATTTGCCACTGGAAATGCAGCCTCTAGGATTCCTGTGGCTGCTGGGGAGTCACAGCCAGCCTTGCCCTTGTCTTTCCTCTTTCTTACCTCTCCATTTTGCTGAGCGCTCTTGGCAAAGCTGCTCCCTGGGGTGGCAGTGCTGGCTCCTCAGAGCTTGGCTGTGATGCCAGCCCATGAGGGAAGTGAGGTGAGTGCAGGAGCAGGAGAGGTGCATGAAGAGGCTCCCTGTGTGTCCGCAGGTGTCGGGAACGGGCGAGGAGGCCATGGTCAGTGTTGTCTGCTCCTACGATGACCTGAGCCGCAAGCTTTGGAACCTGAAGGAGCTGCCGCTGACTGTGACGGCTGTGCAGGGTGTCCATCCAGCCCTCCGCTACACAGATGTGAGTGTCCCAGGGCCTGGCCAGGTGTAGGGGTCTGCAGTGAGCTGGGGTGTGCCCTGGGGTGAGGGAGGACTGAGAGAATGGGTTGCTCGCTGGTTTTATGGCTCCTGAGCCCTTGGGATGATGTGGTGCTTCTTCTTTGCTGTTTGTCCTTTGTGTTAGCTGGGCACAAGCTGACCAAACCCTCTGTATTGGAGGGCTTTGCTGGTGTGGGAAAACACATTGCCAAGAGGTTTCTGCTCCCTGTTCTCAGGTGCTGGGTGGCTGTTCTCTTTCAGGTCTTTCCTCCCATTCCTATGAAGCCGATTTATTCCTTTCATAACAAAAGCAAGCACTTGCTGCTTCCTTCAGAGGAGAAGCCCTGCCCAGCCTACATAACACCTTTGAAGGGTAAGTGGGGAGAGATATGAGTGGGAGATGATCCAGTGGAGGGAAGTGGAGGCAAGCAGCCATGCTGGTTCTGTTGTTGCTGTGTTGGTGTGCTGTAAGCAGGAACAGAACCCTGGCTCCTCCTGTCCTCCTGCTGTAACCCATAGTTCCAGACACCCCCATCCAACACCTTATTTCTGTGTGGGACTCACTGACCTCCTGCTATCCCTTCTCCCCCAGTCATCTGCCACATGGAAGGCAGTGGCCAGTGGCCGCAGGACAAAGGAGCCATCAAGCGCATCAAGGCCGCTTTCCACCTCCGGCTGGCTGAGCTCCTCCGGCAGCAGCACCAGCTGGTTTGCAGGCCTGCAGTCACCCACACCGACGTGTACAAGGTAAGGGGGTCCCTGGGACCTTCTCCAGGCCTGATCTTACTGGGAGGGGCATGGAGCTGTGGCAGTGGTCCCACTGGACAAAAGCAGTATTTGGGTGGTGGGCCTAGGAGAGAGTGTGGTGAGACTGCACTGATGTCAGGATGCTGCTGTTGTATCCCTGAGGGTCAGCATAACACACACCATGCTGCTTGTGTCACCACCAAGCCTGACTTTGCCTTGTGCTCCCATCTCAGGATGGCTACGTTTTCCGTCTCCAAGTAGCCTACCACCGCGAGCCCCTCATCCTGAAGGAAGTGGTCACCCCGGAAGGGATGCTGAAGTACCAGGACACAGAGGAATCTCGGCAGCTGGAGCTGGAGACGTTACATCTGCCCTATCTAACCAGCTCTCTGCATGGGTAGGTGAGGCAGAAGGTGCCTGAGGGGTCAGAACGTGGGATGTGGCTGGAAACCAGCATGGAGGTGGCCTTGGATGCTGGAGGGAGATGGTGGGTTGAGGAGTTTGCTGTGGGAAGTGGCCCTTCAGCCAACCTTGTGAGAGGCTCTTCAGACGGATTAAGGGATGGATGTGGGTGTGGGTGGCACCAGTTGTCATCCTGAGGTCGCTGGTGTGGGGAAACAAGTACTAAGAAGCAGCATGGCTAGAGAGGAGCGTGAGGCAGCATTTTCCCTTCCCCCAAAAATCTCAGTACCTGCTGAAAGTCCCTGTGCTTGTGATGCTGTGTAAGTGTTCCTTGCAGATTTTTGCCTCTCTCTCTTTCTTGCCAAATACCCAGAGGCTGTTGTGGGTCCTGGGGTGTGTGGGCTGAGCAGTGGCGTGTCTCCCTCTCACAGGCTCCAGCAGCAGCACCCCGTCTTCGGCAGCACTTCCCGGCTGGCCAAGCGCTGGATCAGTGCCCAGCTCCTGAGCGACAGCATCTCTGAGGAGTGTGTGGACCTCCTTGTGGCATTTCTCTTCCTCCACCCAGCCCCGTTCACACCACCCAGGTGAGGATGAGGAGCCCAGGCTGGCCTGGTGGGGATTTAGTGCCTTTCAATACCTGGATGGAGGAAGGGTGGGATGCTGCTCAGGCAGGAGGTGTTTGGAGGGTTCACAGCAGGGAGCATGAGTCCCCTGTGCTGCCAAAACACTGTCCCAAGTCCATTTGGGAGTTGCCAGAGGGGATAGAAACACTTAGTACTGCAGGGCTGTGGCTTTCCCTGCCCTGTGCACTGCAGAGAAAGGGGGAAAGCAGGCAAGGCTGGGGAGTGAGTGTCCTTGTGGCCCCTAGGCGCTAGGTGCACCTGCAGGGTGTCTTGTGCCTTCTGGAGGACTGGTGAGGCCCCTTGTTCTGGGGGTGATGGCCAGGAGAAGCAGCGTGAGGGCTATGTTGTGGCTACCAGCATGCTGGGGCTCCTGGGTTCCCTGGGAAAGTTGTTATGGTGGTGCTGGCAGCTCCAGCCTCCCTTCCTCCTGGAGAAGACTTCCAAAGGAAGGACAGGGGGTTGGCCCTTGAAAGCTGAATGGACCAGTGTGTTGGTAAATAACCCCAGAGAACCAGTTTCTGGCTGGTCCCTGGCAGACAGATGTTGTGGGGCCCAGAGGAAGTGGAATGAAGTTAAAGGAAATGTTTTTGTTCTGTGTGAAGTCAAAAGGTTACTCTGCTCTGCACTCGGGGTGCAGTTTCCTTTCCCAAAGTAGCAGGAGCAACAGTCTGATGCCTAGAATGCTCTCCTGTCTCCTAAAATAACAGAATCCCCATCTTCCCAGCTATCTAGCTTTGTGCACGTGTTGTGTTGTGAAGGAAGAGGTGCGCTGGGAACCCGGCTGGTGTTCAGACCTTCACTGGAGATGGGAGCAGCCCTCTCTCCACCTCCTCCTTCCTCCAGACCCAAGAGTCTGGGTGGGAAGAGCGTCAGGAGATGGGGCAGCTGTGGGGGGCAATGATTTATGTTCTGCTGGTTTCTTTTTCCTGAGAAATGGGGAACAAGGCGGGAAAGACTTTCCCTGGAGATTTGGAGAAGAGTGTCTCAAACTCGTTCTGGACTTCCCTTTCCCAGTACATATATCCCCTCTTGGGCTGCATGTGGGTTGGGCATCCACTAAGTCACCCCCAAGTACAGCCCTTCTTGCTGCCAGGAGAGCAAATGCTGATGTTGAACTGTTTTGTCCCACCTGCAGCTCTCCACAGGTGGGGTTCCTGCGCTTCCTCAACTTGCTGGCGACCTTTGACTGGAAAAACAACCCTCTGATTGTCAACCTAAACACTGGCCTCACAGGTGAGCAGGGAGCAGGTAGAGCTGCAACATGAGATGCTTGAGCTCTCCTTGGTCAGTGCGTGGCTCCAGATCTCTTGGATACAGGAAGGCATTGTAGCTTGTGCTGGGGGCAAGGAGATTTTCCACTCCCTTACTCCAGTCCTGTCATGTTTAACTTGCCTACAGGATGGGTTTGGTTGTGCCATGTGTGGTTTTTTTTTTTTCCTGCCTGCCTCTGAAGAGGTGGATCTCAGTGATGATGCTCTGCTGCTTCTGGTCTTGTTGAAATCTGTGACAGGCGTGGGTGGTGTTGCATGTGGTGTTGTCTTTGAAGCCCTCTGTTCCTGTCTGTTGAGTGTCTTTTGGGTACATGCTGGAGCCACAAGAGCCCAGGGGATTGTCTTGACTCTGCGAAGTCATGGGGTGGGGGAGATAGGGGAGATAGTTACACCTGGCTTTTAAAGCTGATTTATAAAAGAAGGTAAAAGTGTTTGGGAGAGAACTGGGTTTTGAAAACTGGTATTTTCCAAAGTGCCCTCCAGCTTATTTTAATGAACTAAAGAGCTATTTTTTCCCCCACTTGAGGGGAAATAAAAGACAAAAGATAGAACACTATTTGAACAATACGAACTGTCACTATCTTATAATGTGAGTTTCCAGCTTGTGTCAGTCCCAGTACCTGCCATGCTTGAGCCCACCTGAGTGAGTTAAGAGCAAAGGTCCATCTAATGAGAGTGAGGAGCAAGCCCGAGGTGAAGGAGCTCTGGTTGCACATGGATTGTGGGATCAGAGGGTGGGAGAGGATAAATTCTGTTGTGCTGCCCTTTCCTGGCTGTGATGGGGGTGATGAGGCCGGAGGGCTGTGGAAGGGGCAGAGCATCTCACCTGTCTGCCTGCCCTCTCCAGACTCTGACTGCACAGAGATCAAGAACAAGTTTATAGCAGCTCGCTCTCGCCTCCCTGTCATGTTCCTGGCCACCCCCAAAGACCAGTGGACCTCCATGTGGACCCGGGAGCGCCCCTCAGCACAGGTGAGCTATGCCCTTTGTCCCCTTGCTTCTGGTGGCTGCTGGCTTGGGGCAGTTCCCTGCTTGCAGTGCTGGAGCCAGCTCTGACAGCCCTGTGAGGGAGCGGGGTCCCTGTTACATCCAGGACTGCCAAGTTTCACCCTCTGACTTCCCTCCCACCCCAGATCCTGCAGCGCCTTGTCCTGCTTGCCTCAGAGTCTCTCCGTGCCTTGGAGGAGCAGCTTATGGACCCGCTCAGTGACCAGGATGTGAAGGTAACCCCCTGGGGCAGCACCACAAGGGTTTTCAGGCTCTGGCCTGGCCTGGACTTTGGTGGTGGTCACTCCAGACTGGACGTTGGTGGTGGTCACTGGGATGTGCTAGGAGGTTTCAGGCTGTGGCCATGTGGTTGCCCTGGGATATAGAACTGCAAGGATGGGAGGAGGGAGGCTGGTGTCCTTCTATGCCACCCTGCTTCTGGGTGACCTTGCTCTGCAATGCAGCTTGGGGTGACTAGGACAAGTTTATTCTGTATTCTCTGGTTTTCTTGGAACATGAGCAAACCCACGATATTCCTGTGCCAAAACAGTTGTATGTCCATGACTGGATCAAATGGTTCCTCTGGGAGGCTGTTTTGGAGTAGCTGTGCACGCCTGGCTTGTGTGCTCAAGTCTAACTAAGCTCCGGGTGTTGGAGGGTTTGGCAGGACAGTACCAGGCACTTAAGGATGATGTTATTTGGTTTGAGTGGGGGAGTAAACCTCTATGTAGTTCAACCCTTTTCAGTTTCTCAGTGATTTTATTTTTTAAGTAAAACTAAAACATCCATTACTGCAACGGGCCTGAGAGATGTAGACATATTTATGTGCCCTTTTAAGGGAGATACATGTGTTTTGAAGGGTCGTTTGTTGGTGTACCAAGTAGTGAACCAGGAGATTGAAGGTCAAATGACTATAAAAGCCAAGCAGTGGTTAAATATGGCAGATTCACATTAGGGACAGAAAACCCCAACCTAAAACCAAAACCAGAAAGCAGCACATAGAGTGGATTTTTTTCTGCCTAGGCAATATAAAAAGGACTTACTGACACTGCTTCCAGTCCTGCTGCATTTTGCACTGGAAGTATTATGAGGTGAGATGTACTTGAGGCAGTAGCAGTGTGCGTTACAGGGCTGTGAAGGAATGAGACATGTCTGGTGTGCTGCAGTCACCGTGCCGGCCTAAGACTGAAATTCAAGAGGTGCACTGTTAGGGTGAGCTGGGGATGGTTAGCCTCTAAAATGAGCTGTCACCTGTCCAGAGCAGCCCCCCAACACCTTGACCCAGCCTCCTTCTAGGCCACACTCTGTCTCCCTTCTTCTTGCCCATTGCAGTGGGAACTTTTCTCATTGCCATGGAATCCCTCTGATCTGTGCCAGTGTCCTCCTAGGCCTGTGATGTTCCTTAGGGATAAACATGGGGTGCTATTTCCAGGGCTGGTAATGCATTTGTAAGCAAAGCTTGGGGCAAGGAGGAAGGAATAGCCTTTCCAGTTTAGTTTGGAGTTGCCTCCTCTACAGTTGTCTCCTGTCTCTGAGAGAGTGCTCCAAGTTGTTTTTTTGTCTTTGGATTTGGGTCCCATGGGGACGTGCCTGCCGTCATGAAGATGCAGACATGGATTTGCTCCCAGGGCACACACAGAAAGCCATGGACGTGGTCACTGGGTGGGACAGGTGGTCTGTGTGGACTAGAGCTAGGAGTGACTCGGTGCTGGTCACTGATGTTCTTCATGTGTGTTCTCCCTGGCCTGGCTGTAAACCAGCTCCAAGCCATGGCTTTTCTTCCAGCGCCAAGTTGAGCAGTATCCCATGCCTCTGTTCATGTCTCTGCATCATTTGTTCCATTTGAAAATGTACACACAGTTTTAAGTTTTTTCCATTTTAATACAGCTGTGTCCACAGCTAGATCCTCCCTGTCCAAATATTTACGTGTCTGGGATTGCTGCCCTCCATTAACAGGGTTTTGCTCTCACCCTCTATCTGCTTGATGGAAGATGCTGTTGCCCTCTGGGGCAAACCCTGGTGGACAGATGGGGCTATCCTGTTATTTAACAGCTCCTTCTGTCCCCTGGGAGTTGTTCAGCTCCTGTTGGCTTCTTGATTCCCCTCTTCATCCTGAGACTCTGCCATGTGCAGTGCAGTTATCTACCTCAGCTCGCCTCTTTACCCCTCTCTCAGCTGCCCACCCCACTAGCATTTACTCAGGTAGGTTTCCTGGGGTCTGTGGCAAACTTCTAACATTAATCTCACAAAAATTTTGTCTTTGGTTTGCTGCTTTCTAAGGAGAAGGGGACAAAATGGAAACAAGGACTTGGGAAACCTCTCTTATGTCTCCTACTTGCCTGTGTCCTGTATTGAGTAGCACTGTTTGTTTCTCCCTGCAGATGGTCTTCCGCCCTCCTTTGGACTTCTATGATGTCCTGATCCACCTGAATCCAAACCAGATTCCTCGGCACCTGGAGAGCGTGGACCGGCCAGTGAAATCGGTTTCCCGTGGCGTGGTGAAGAACAGCTCTGCCGTGAATATCCTCTTTCCTGTGGTGGATTATGACCCTGTGCAGCTGTACCTCCAGGAGCTGAGAGTAAGCATGGCCTGTTGGGGAGGCAGAGCGGGGTGCCTAAGGGGGAGCTCCCTTCTGGCATTTGGATTGCCTGCCAGCTGCAGGACATGGCTGGTGGTTGCAAGGGGTGGGCATTGCTTCTTCAGGAGATGTCCTGGTGGATGCACCGCCTCCTCCATGGAAATGGGAGTGCTGCTGTGACGTGAGAATGAGCTCAGATACAGACCACCAGGAGCTTTTGCTGAAGAACACTGTGTTCAGCACGGAAGTGTCTTTAAGCTGTTTGTCTCCAGTCAGTTAATTCACTTTTCATGGCTTCTTGCACCGATTGATGTGCACGGTGGGCAATAACCACACAGAGTTTCTGGGGGGATGTGCAGGTATCCACGGCATGGTCCCAGTAGGCTTTCTGCTGTTAGGCCAGTGGCTGTGTGAGCCACAGGAGATCAGTGTTGGTCACAGCGTGGTTTCTCTGTGTCTGACTGCATGCATAACAACAGAGGAAGTTGGTAATGTGCGAATATGGAGAACATCAATATCTAAAGTCATCAATCATGTTCTTTTCCACCATGAGGCCAAGCCAAAGCCTTGGCAAGCTGGGGAGATACGCAAGGTGCTGGATGAAAACAGTGATCCTCCCTGAATCTGGACAGCCTGTGCTTTGCAGATGTGCAGCACCTGGCACTTTGGCCTTTCCCAGCTTCAGATGTGGTAGCAGGGTTAAATGTTAGTGTCAGGTGTGCAGAGAGGTGGGGTTGTGGTGCCCTTTTGTCAAAGCCTACCTTGACTTTGAAGTGCCCTCGTCCCTTACTGACGGGAGTGCTGCGAGCAGTGTCAGAACTGTCAGTGTGGGAATCTAGGCTGGCTGTGGCAGGAAGGGGGCTGTGAGGGTCTCTGGCCCTGTTCTCCACTCAGGACACAGCCAGCTTTCACATTAGAGCAGGCTGCACAGAGCCCAGTCCTGCTGAATGCTGTCTGTCTCCAGGGATGTGGGTTTCCTACATCCCCGTCCTGATGTTTGGCCACCACTGAAAAAGTGGTGCCTGAACTGAAACTCCAGTTTAGGCTGGAAGATTCTGGGCCCTTTCAGTTTGAGGTCCTCTTTCACCTTAACCAGGTACCTTAGGAATTGGGCAAAGAAAACTCATAAGGGTTTCTCTGAAGGTTTTCTCATCCTGGGCACAGCTCTGTTATCCCCAAACTGCATGCCAGCCACAGTGCAGGATAACCTGTGCCCATGGGAATCTGCTGTGGCTTCAGCAGAGCTGCCAGGTCTACGAAGGTGCAAGCTCAGTCCTCCTGTCACCCACAGCAGCTTGGGACTGTCTTGGGTGGTGAGGAAGTGAGAGACAGGGATGCGTGAAAGGCCTCGTGGAATTGAGGAAGACCTCAAAGTTGTCACACAATTTCCCTGCAAAAAGCACTGCTTCTTTAGCTGGAAGGACATGTGGGAGAGGAGGTGCCCAATGCTCTCCTCCCTTTGAGAAGGAAGGTGGACCTGGAGGTCCTGCAGACATATAGAGAGCACTGGGGGATTTCTTGGGGCAAGAAGAAAGGGGAGAAGTATCCTTTACAAGTGTTTTAAAAGGGAGCGGGAAGCAGATTTGGAACTGTTGGCTCTTTCACTTTCCTTCCTGATGTCTGCGTCTGAAGAGTCATGTCAAGACCAGCCCCTCACTTTTCAATGATGAATGTTTGACCTGCTGCGATGAAACCTCAGCCAAGAGACATAGATGTGGATAGAAAATGGAGTTTTTTAAGCCTGAAATCCTTCTCCACCCAGTGCTTGAAGTGGGTTCTAGAGCTGAACAAAGCCTTTCAGCAGTTGCCGAAGGTGCTGGAGATGCATGGGGACTGAGCCTCTGTATCTCTGAAGGGGTCACGGCTAAGCAACCCTTGTGGAAACCTGACAGAAAGAACACTGCTTGCATGAAGAGGTACTGAAGGGTGTTGGATGAGCTGATTGGGAGAGCTGTCTCTTTGGGGAGGTTGTTAAATGCTTGCAGCAGATCTGGCTGCAAGATCTGGTAGATGGAGGCAGTCAGCTGGGAAACTCATTGGGGTTTATAGGACTCTTTTATGCATCTAGACAAGTTGATGTCAGTAAATGGCTCTTAAAGTGAAAGGTAGAAAAGAGATTTTGCTGGAAGGCAGCATTCATTACTCTTCAGGCAGTTATGATGTACTTGGTCCAGTCAATAGTGGCATCCAAACTGCCTGAATTTTTACTGCTTTTTACTGCCTGTTTTTATTAATACAGGTTATAACAGATTTGAAATAGGGTTTGGTCGGGTTGCAAATTACAGCTGCTCCTAAATCCAATATGCCAACATCCCAGTGAAGAAAGATGGATATGAGCAAAGGTCATGTTGCCTTGTTGGAAGCAATGTTGATTTTCTTGGTGTCCCTTGTTCTTTGACCTGAGGGTGCTTAGGAGGGAACAGATCGGGAACAGATCAGGAGCTGGTTGTAGCTTTCTCTGAAGAATGAGCTGTGGGGCAGAGAGCCTGAAATCTGCCTGAGCATCCCTGTCTGGGGGGCTTTTCTTTGTCTTGAAGGCTCTTAGGTATGGTTTGTTCCCTTGTGGCCATCATATTGGAGGTACCTTTCTGTAGCAGTTTGCTTGTCATTCACAGCATCCAGATCAGTAGCAGGGAGAGCTGGAGGGGCTGATGAATATCTGTTTTTCTAGGCAAACAGGTGTTTCTTCTCCTGGAAAAATCACAGAGGTGATGCTGCGCATGGTCTCAGAGAGCTCAGCTATATCCAGTTAGGCTGGAAGGCCTCAAAAGCTGATTTTGCATTGCCACTGCAAGCTGGTGATGCTGAGCTGTCAGTAGGAGCCACTCCATCCATCAGAAATTGTTTGGCTTCATGTCTCAGTGTATTGATGCTGTTGCTTAAAGGCAAGAACTTTTTGTCAACTTTGGCTTTGGTAGCCTCTCCAGCACCTTTTTATTTCTCTTTCCCTGGCTCTTGCTGCTCTGAGTGGTGTTCAGCTCCTCCTTGTCCTGCGGACTGGGAGCCCTGGAGGTGATCCGAACCCTGCAAGAAGCTGGTGCCAGAAAGGAGCGTGGTGGCAGCTGTGAATCCTTATGAGAGATCTTGGATTAGAAGGCAGTTTGGACAGAACTGACTGGCTTTGATTCAGAGTAATTTGCTCTCTCTTAACATCACAAACCACAGAATTGAGCAACAGGGCTGTAGCCATGGCTGACAGTCCAGCCTTGGTGAGTTTGTAGCAACAAAGGGAGACATCTGCCACCCAGATGCTGTGGGATTTTGTGTTCTTTTGTGGGCAGAAAAGAAACATCTGCCCTTCATTGAGATTTCCTCATGAAAACAGGATTTAAATGCCTTGGTGTTTTGATTGAATTGAGAGGGGCAGGGAGTAGCTTCTTCCCCAGTGTGTTTGGACTAGTAACCAGGAGATCAAATCTTCTATCTAGCCTGTTTGCCCCTGTTATTCTGAAGTCCAAGGGGTTAGCAAGGCAGTAGTGTTTTGGAGCTGAAGGATTGCTGTGTGCCTTCTCCAGGGAGCTTAATCGGTGTAGAAAATGAGAGGAGGTGTAGAATCCTGACTGCTTGATTTTTTTTCTGCTTCAAGATGTGCTTCAGGAACTGGCCGGAGTTGCTCTGGGTAGAGATGAAGGGCTGGCTGTGGGATTCAGGCAACAAATTCTTCAATTCCAGAACAGATCTGATAGAAAAGGCCTGTTCTGTGATCCTGTCCAGATGAGAAGGCCTTGCAGACAGATGCTTTTCAGGGAAAGCAGGTGCCAAACATCCCACAGAGAGGGCTTCCCTGGAGCTTCAGCACATCCACAGCTTCCCTGCCACTTACAGTTTGGAGCACCTTGTTGAGAAAACCCTGTGTTGGCTCCTGGTAGGGATTCTCCAACAAGGTGAAATTGAATTTAAGTGTCTCAGATGAGGCTCCTGTTGAGTCTCCATTGTGACTGCTGATCTGTGTAGTGGTGTCTGTGGAGCTGCAGACCCCTCCTGTGTTTGCTGGGGATGTGGTGTGAGAAGGCTTAGTCAGTGCAGCTTTTGCTCCAGGGTGGCTTGGCTGTCCTCTGGACTCAAGAGACCATCCGGAGGACGCAGGGCTTGTGGATGTGCTTGCCATGCCTGTCTGCCTGCATTCCAGAGCTCACAGAAGCCAAAGGCTCTGGTCACCTCCCAGAGCTGTTCACTCATGGTGGGGTACGTTGGGTGAAGCTGCCTGTGCCATGTCCATCTGTCTGTCTGTTAGGGCTGTGAACAGACCTCACATTTCTTACTGGGTCTTCGGTCTCACCAGGTCACTGATGGGATGTGCTGTCGTTCTGTGAGATTCAGCTTCCCTGGGCTGCATATGCCAGAGGAAGAGCTTGTAGCAGAGGAGCTGCCCATCTTGTGAGATCTTTTGTGTGTGGATGAGCAGGAAAATGCTTCCTGCTTTACTATAAACATCCTTCCCTCTAAAGCAGTGTTCTGCATTTTTCACACTGTAAGGCAAGACCTATCAGGAGCACTTGGAGCCCTTTCCTTTCTTCCTCCCATGGTGTGAAAGTGTGCCTCTTGCCAGTGCATGTTAGGAAGGAATTAATGATAGTAAAAATTCTCTATCTCCTAAAATATCTAAGCCATGGTTATGTGACATAGCTGGAATTGGTAAAATCTTTGCAGGTCAGTCTGCTCCCTTCCTGTTTTGACTGACAGGGCTGACTCCTCCTATAGTGACACCAGGTAGACAGGAACAAGCTGAAAAAACTCTGCGGGCTCTCATATTATGTAGGAAATTTCCTGTCTGGATCTGCACCCTTGGAAGGGCAGAGGTGTCAGGAAATCACCTGCTCCCAGAGCCACCACGAGACCCTTAGCACTGTGCCCAGGGCTGGGGGTGGATACACACGTGTGTGTGTGCCCACCTGCTCAGCGAGGCATCAGCCCCGTGTGCTCCTGGGGAGAGCTGACAGGGCACTTGTGGCTGCATTTCTTCTGTGTTGGTAATGCCCTCCCAGAGGCCTTGTAGGATTTGTCCTGTAGGAAGTAACAGAAGAGTTCTCTCTCAGTGGTTCGGTGGATTGACATGTTTGCTGATGCAGCCAGGAGGACACAGGTGGCTTCCTTCCTTTCTGCATTTCTTTCCTGCTGCCCCAGTTCCCAGGACAAGGATGTGTGCGTGGCTCCTGGGTGGAAAAGTTTGTGTAGTTTGAAATCAGTTTGAAACCTTTCATCAGCTGAATTCCACCTGGGTTTCCTTTGTCTTTTAAAAGAAAGTCACAGAGGTAGCACCAGCCTGGGGTTACTTGGACAATGCTCCTTGCTCTATTGGGTCATAGGGGAGGCTCTGTCTGTGTCATATAACTGAGAGCATCAGAGCACTTAAATTGGTCTGAGCACTGAGCAAATGTTTATTGATGCATTTGCCTTCTGAGCTGCTGTTGAACAAGGAAATGCTACTGTAGGACACGTTTTTGTGTGAGGAGACCTCCCTAAAAGGCTCTTCCAGCAGCTGTGATGCCATCATCCTAATCTCTTGGTAGGAGCAGTGAAAAAAATGGATGGATAAAGGGTGAGATGGAAAAAACCCCTATCCCTAAACAACAATGTAGATACTTAACTGGTAGATAGTTAACTAGCAACAAGTAGATACTTAACAATGTAGATGCCTAACAACTAGTAGATACTTAACTAAGTTACACTTAGCTCATTGCAAAATTCATGCTTCAGATGGAGCTACTTAATCTGGTAATCACATTTTAGATCCAGGTATTGTTTTACTCACTACATTTCTCCACCCTTTTCATTCCTTTAAGCCTTCTGACAAAGCTCATTCTAATCTTCTTCCAGATGCCATATACACGTTCTCCCTGGACAGTGAGGCCTCTCCAGACTGATGCCCTGAGCTTGCAGGTCCCCCGTGTCTCTGTGAAGTGGGAACCAGCTGTAGGTTTTGCTGATGGCAGGGATTTCCCTGGGCCTTGAAAACTGAATTGCAACCAAAGATAGAGCAGCTTGAGAAGGGAACAAACACAATCCCTGCCTTTTCTCCCTTTTCTCTGAGGCTTTTGCTGGAGGAAGGTGTTTGCAGGCTCAGACAAGTCCAGTGGCACTGGGCAGAGAACCTGGGATGTGCAAAGGAGGGTGAACTGTTTGCGTTTACTCCCCAAGCCTCTGAACAAACAGGAGTGCAGTGACTAATACACCAGACCCTTTTAATGCTGCAATTTCCCAAGAACTGGAGTGGCATCTCCACAGCCTGGTAGGCCACCTTGAAGTACTATCACATGGATAATGCTGGGAGCAGGACAAGTGCTGGTATTTTGAATTGGATGCCATCCTTTTAACATCTGCTCTCTGCTCCCTGCTGTCTGGGGAAAAAAAAGGTATCAGGCCAAAGAGTGGTTTTATTGGGAAATTAGCTGAGCCTGGGAGGGTTTCTTTACTGCACATGCTCCTGGCTTCTGTCCAGCAAGACGTACCTGTAAAAAATACTGTTCTCATAAGGAGCATCGCGTGGTTCTGAAGACCTCACCCCTGCAGAGGAGCTGGGCTTTTTCAGGTTCACACATGCTCTGCTCCCCTTTGGTTCAGAAAGCTGCATGTTGGCGGTCAGTGTGCCCTGAGCTTTATTGCTGTTCCTTGAGCTTCCCTCCCTCCTGCTCTTTGCTCTTTGGCTAAAAGAGGAGTTTTCCCTGCTGGCTGGGCTCTGACCTGTATGACCCGTTGCTCTCAGCATAGAAGTGCAAGGGTGGATTGCCTCTTTCTCAATGTATTTTTAGACAGTGGTTTTTCTAGCTAGTTGAGTGAAATAGTGCCTTGAGCAGGCTTGCCCTTGTGAGAGCCCATGGAGTGGGGTGAGTTGGCAGTTCTTGGGATCTTCCCATCTTGATGACCTAATTTTGTTGCCCTCTGTGAGGGCAACAACAGTCCAAACTCAAATCTATCTCTGAAGATTGCAGACAACACCACCCCTCCTTGCTTATCAGGTCTGTATTCTTAAAATGCCACCTCACCCTGTAGGATCACTGATAACACCAACCCAGTACACCTTTTTTTTCCTACTGCAATCCTGGTATGTCCATACAAGACCCCATCCAAGCTTGTCTTTGATGTTGATTTTCTTTTCATGCACATCCTCATGAAAACCTCATGATTATGATGCCAGCAGAGACCTCTCTTGGTAAAAGCTGGGAAACTAAGTGGATGGAGAAGGCTGAAAAGGGAGCAGGGGGTCTGTATTCTGGGCAATAGTTTGTTCCAAGGCTGGTGAAACCCTGTGCAGAAGCTTCTCCTGTACTGATGCTGGGGACTGTTTGCTCAGCCTGGTAAATATGTTTTGTTGTCTGATCTCCACCAAGATAAACAAGTATCAGGGAGCAGCTGTTTGGCTGTCTTCGTCAGCTTCTTTCAGTGTACAGATCCCTTCGTATCAGCATGTTGGGTGATGAGCTGTAGGGCCAGACTTTTGTGTTTGAGAAGTTGCTTGCACATGGCATTGTTTCCTTCTGGCTGTGATGCTCATCTCCTGCCTCCTTGCAGCCCTGGGAATCCAGCTTGTGTGGGTTTGGGGGAAGCTAGACCATGGGCTTTAGTCATCCCTTTGTGCAAGATCTCTCTTTGATCTCTGCTGCCCAGCACCACCAAAGGAGATGCTGACTGACACCACTGCAGAAGCAAAAGGGGCAGGGAGGACACGTTCCTGCAGGGCCTCCACTGAGGTTTCCATCTCTTTGCACCCCACAGAACAATGTGTTACTTAAAATCTGTGCTCTTACATTTCCTTTTCAGACACTGCATGCTGACATCTCATGAGGGGTTTATCCTGCTGGAAGAAGGAGCTTTGATGCCTTGGTTGCACAGAGTGCAGAGCTTGAGATGCTGGCCTCTGGTTGGGGGTTTGTCTTTGGTGCCATGAAATGTACTGTGGCAGGACTGCCTGCTGGGTAGGGCCTGCCTCCTTCTGTCTCATGGATTGTGAAATCTTTGACATGGTTCCTGGACACTGGGGAAATACAGCTTGGTAGTGCCAGGTCAGCTGATGGAGGACCACAGTGAGGGACACTCAGTGGGTTGTCACTGAGGGGGTCACTGTCCTTAACCTGTGTTTGTTTTTTACCCAGGATGCCTTCGATGATCTTGCCTTGTTCTTCTATGACAAGCACGGTGGGGAAGTGATTGCAGTTTTGTGGAAACCTTTGAGCTTCCAGCCTCAGCCTTTTAAGGTGAGTTTTTGTCTCTGCTCTAAGCTTTGTGTTTACCCTGAAAGCTTGAAGGGCTTTTTTTTTTTTCTGTTGGTGATTGCTTTGTCCAACTCTGATCAGCCACAAAGCTCTTTAGAAATGGAGATCATAGTTCTGTTGCATCTTAGAAGGGGAGAAACCAAGACAGGGCTGTGATCAATCATCAGCAGATCTGAGAAGGGAAATAGACTTTCCCATTCTTGTGGCTTCGGGATCTTACCCAGAAATACCCAACCCACAAGAAGCCAGGGTGTCAAGCCCAGGTCCAGGGTGCCCATGTCTCATCGATGCACGGAGCTGTTTTCCAGCTGCACTGTGAGGGCTGGCAAACCCTAGAGGGTGGTTAAGCCAGGTGTGAGGCATGCTGGAGTGATTCATGCTGCTTTCTATGAAGGAAAGACGCAAAGAAACCGGTTACTCATGGCTTGGAGCTGGCAGCCCAGGCTCTTCTGCTGTCAGTCTCTGGGTGATTTATCTCCTCTCTCTTCATGGCCAGAGGGTATTGGCCATTCTGCCTGGCTGCTGTTGTGAAACCCAGTTATTCACAGTGGTGAAACACAGGAGATGCTTGCATCGGAGCTGAGTCTGGCTGGATTAAACACAAGGGTTTTGTTTTTTCCACTGTTGGAGCCAAGGATATCTTCCCACCTGAGGTCTTGACACCCACCAAAGAGCAGAGCAGAAGCAGCTCTTACTCAGCCTTGTGCTGTGATCCCTTTTGCATACTCCTTGTGCCCTCCTCACACAGACTCTGCCATGTATTTGCACACTTGTCATCCCACCACGTCCCTGGCCACTACTTTGCTTCCTGACTTCCTTGCAGTCTTTGGACTGTGGCTCCAGGGTAAACACTAAAAGGGGCTGGAAGGGTTACTTTTGCACTTTGTTAGCTCTAGAAATGAGCACTGATAGTGTTGAGAAGTGAAACTTGTGGAACGGGGTGCAGTGGTGTAGCAGGGTTTGGATGTAACACAGCAGGAGAGGAACTTAATTCTCCTACTTGGGGCTGGAAGAGGTTGCAATGCAACTCTGAGCAGGTGCTCCTATTTGTGCAATGTTTTCTGTGTCCTGCAGGTCTCCAGCATGAAAGGAAGGAAGGTGACAACTCTGAACAATGAGCTGGTCTGTGTTCCCAATGTGGAGGCAATTCTGGAGGACTTTGAGATTTTGGGAGAAGGCCTAGTCAAAAGTGTGGAAGCTCGTACAGAGAAATGGACTATCTGAAACCACTGAGAGGTGTCAGAGTGGCCTGTCCTGAAGAAGTTTGTTCACTCTGGGTCTGTTCCTTTATATAAATCAGTCCTAGAAGAGCCTTTTAGCTTTCTAAATCCCAGAACTGTGTTTTACTCTATTTATCTTTATCTACATGGTTCAGAAAAGCAATGGGACCTGTTATTGTTTCCAAGAATGCAAATGTCTTTTTATTTTGAAGAAAATATAGAGATGGGATGAAGTTTTTGAAAGTGTCCCTGTTTCTTGGTCATTGTAGGAACTGGAGCTCCTTGACATGAAAATGTGAAGATCTGGAAAATATGGCTGAGGTGTGCAATGGGAAGGCAGTTTCCTGGTTTGGTAGGGAGTTTATAACAGATGCTGCTCTTGTAGAGGTTAGCAAGACCTAAAAAACAGCTGTTAAAAAAATGACCAGGTTATTCCCTTCTGCTCAGCCCCAGTGAGACATATTTGGCATGCTGGGCTCAGTGCTGGTTTTCCCAGTGAAAAGGAGACATGGATATACTGGAGCACGTCCAGTGCAGGGCAACAAAGACAATAAATGAATTGAAGCCTCTGTCATGAGGGGAAAAGGGTGGAAGAGCTGGGCTTGTGCATCCTGGGGAAGAGGTGGCTCAGGGGGTTGTTACTGATGAGTTTTAATACCTGATGAGGGAGTAAAGAAGATGGTCACAAATGATGGGTGAGAGGAGTAAATTGAAATCCAGGAAACTGCTTAAAATGCTTTTTCTTTACCATGAGGGTGGTTAAACATTGGCACAGGTTGCCCAGAGAGATGGTGGAGTCTCCATACTTCATACTCAAAACCCAGAGGGACATAGTCCTGGGCAACCTGCTTCAGGTGACTCTGCTCAGAACAGGGATGTTGGGTTATTTCTCTCATGTGGAATGATTGTGAAGACTCCCGATTAGGGAAGAGAGGGAACTAAGATGGAGCAAATGCACCTGTCCCATCTCCTGCTCTGGTGATGGTAGAACACATATTCCAACAGCAAAGCACAGATGAATCAGATGCAGAACAAAGAAAACAGACTTTGTGACAGCATATATTGCAGAAACCGAAAGTAGATCAAGCCTGGAAAGACAAGTGGATGTTCAGGCAGCCTGATAACTAGGCAGTTGTTACTTGGTAAGGAGCATTTCACACGGGATGTCAAGTGTGCTGCTTCAAGACCTGCTGCCTGTCCAGCTGTCGGCAGTTAGCCCAGGGTTTTGTTGAGGAAACACACAACTTGTTTTTCGGACGTTTTCTCTGAAGCATTTGAAAGTGGGCTGTGGCAGAGATGGGGCTCTGGGCTGGTGCTGTGTGCTTAGTGCCCACTGATTGGTGTTGGAGACACCATGTGTCCTACGGGGTAGGTACATGTGTGCAGCACTCCTGGCTTTGGGATATATCTGGTATATTAAAATTACAAGGATCATTTCTCTCTCTTCCCTGTGCTGGTGGCTGAGGGAAGCTGCAGGTGGAATCCACTGCCCGTTGTTGCTTGCAAGAATTTTCTGAGTACACCTAAATGGGAAACATCAAAAGCTCTTAATGGGCAAAGCAGACCTCTCACCTGAGAACAAAGCAGCATGTTCTGTTGCTACTGTGACCCATGCAGCCTCAGAACTTGCTGACAGGTCCATTAGCAAGCGATGCAGGCAGTGATTTTGACAGGTTTCACAAGCAGCTAATCAGGGATTAATTTTTAATCTTCTCTTTGTTGTGCTTTATCATCCTCTAGATTTTGGAATTGCTCAGCACGCCTTCAGCAATGACTGTAATTTTCCTCGGTAGTTGGATTGTTCCTGCTTTTTGTGTCCATTTGCCTTCACTCTGAACATGCAGTTTGACATTTGAGTCATGTAAATTTGCCAGCACAACTGTTGGACACCACTGGAGTTGGTGCACAGGTTGCTTGTGCCAGAGCTCTGCCTGTTCCCTCCATGGCCCATCCTGCCCTTGCTTTTCCCCCTGCTGTATGTTGTGGATGCTGGAACATTCTCCCCACTGCATATATCCACTTTTCCCCAGGGCACAGGCGTGTGCCAGAGCCCGCATTAGCTTCCAGGGCAGCAGAGCTCCTCCAGCCACCTTCTTCACTAGGCAGGCTTGAAGGTCCTGCTCCCCGTTCTCTGGCTGTCATGGGATGTGGCCCCTCATAGGCTTATTCCCTGCCTGGAAATATTTATGGGGAGATGGCCTCTGCATCTTCAGCTGAATGATGCTGTAATCCCCTCTGCCCTGTCCTCCCCAGCCCAGCTCCTGCAGTGGAGTCTGTGAAGGGTGTACCCTGTAGGGATAGCCCTTCCTGTCCTGTTCTTCCCAGCCCAGCTCTGCTTTTATCTGCTTCTTTTACACTGTTGGGCATTGTATTTCCACTTTTTCCTTTTTGCATTTAAAAAGGCATAAAACTACTCCTCAGCCCTCCATTTGCAGCATGCCGCAAAGGGACAGGGAATATCTAGGCAAATCTGCTGGTCCCAATAAACTGATGATAAATGAAACCCGTAAGCAAACCCTTGTACAAGTCCTAACCTGCTGGTGTTTCATGAGGTGGTGCGGCTGTGCTCAGCAGCCAGATGTGATCCCAGTTTTGGTGACAAACATGGGTACCTCAGGAAAGACCTTGTCAGGAATTCACCTAAGACTCACCATATTGACCACTGCTAGCCCAGGTTACATCACCTGGAAGAGAAACATCTGTGTTAGCAAAAGTTACCCAGATAACAAATTATCCCAGCTGTGCTTGCAATACTCTTGTTGCCAAAGCTGTGGCTGATCCCGGCTCCGCTTTCAGGGAAAGGATAACTCCCCATTGCCTTAAATTTCCCAGTATCCAAATATTTAAAGGCACCTTTGAGCCATTCTGAAGGCCTTGTCCATATGGTCAAAGACTGCAAATATTCTAGGCCTTGTTTTATCATCTGCTAAACTCAGACCCTTCTGGGCAATGTGCAGGGACACAGTCACCTCGACATTTCTCTGAAAAGCCTGGGGATCATAAAGCCATAGAATCTGAATAGAATGGCCTGGGTTGGAAGAGACTGTAAGGTCATCTAGTTCCAATCCCTCTGCTGTGAACAGGGACATCTTCCACTGGACCAAGTTGCTCAGAGCTCAGGAACGGGGCATCTACAGCTTCTCTGGACAACCTGTTCCAGTGCCTCACCACCCTCACTGGGAAGAACATCTCCCTAATACCTAATCTAAACCTACTCTCTTTCAGTTTGAAGCCATTCTCCCTTGGCCTGTCACTGTGTGTCTTGTAAAAGGTTCCTCTCCATCTTTCTTGTAGGCTCTCTTCAGGTACTGGAAGGCCACAGTTAGATCACCCTGAAGCCTTCTTTTTTCCAGGCTGAACAAACCCATTTGTCTCAGCCTTTCCTCACAGGAGAGGTGCTCCATCCCTTTAATCAATTTTGTGGCCTCCTCTGGACATCCTCTGGTTGCTCTTAGGGCCTGGATATTGCTGTGGTCTGACTTCTTAAGCAACAGTGTACCTAAAGCAAATTGCAAAGCACCTTTCTCAGGAGGAGAGGGTTCCTTCACCCCTAAGGGGTCTGGAAAGGCAGTATCCAAAGCAAAGGGGTCTCTCAGGTACAAAAGTGAGGACAAGTGAGGTCTCTGCTGTAACTTTATCTCCTGCTGCTGGATTTGCTGCTCCTGTTGGAGCACTGTGCCTAATTCGTATTGTGAAAGCTGGGGTAGGGCCTGGGTTATTCAGGGTGTGCTTGTTTGACAAATGTGCCGGGCTTCCACTTCCAGAGCAGTGAGTGGGCACTCACTTGTTTGATTAGCTGTGGTCCCAGCCATAAACAAGAGCTGCACAAACACAGAGCTGCCCTGGGGAGCCCATGCCGTGTCATGTTGCAAGAGGTGGGACGAGGGCAAGGGGAGAGCTGAGGCAACAGCAATGGGCTTTGATGTGTTGATTTTGCAAAGCTACCTCAGAAGCTCTTTGCGTGGGGGGCGAGTGCAAACAGGGAGGTGCTTCCAAGGGCAAGACCAGACTGGAGTGATGATATTGGTGTACTTAGTGCATGGATGGAGCCAGCCAAGACAGGGCTCAGTGATGCATGCTCTATGTGTCTTTTCTGCTTTCTAGCCGGGCTTTCCAAGTGCTGGTGGGTCCTCCTGAGCCTTTACGTGAGCCACCCTTTGGGCAGCTTTCTCCTCAAAGGATCAGCTCATGCTTTGCAAGGATGCAACTCAGACAGCAGTTGCTGGGAGGCTCAGGAGAAGGGAAGGTGGATGGAGCCTTTCTTCTGCCACCAGACTCCTGCTTGCCAGCCACCCTTGACAACTTTGAGTGACCATCATAAGATTTATGAAAGGGAGCAGGGAAAACAGGTTCATGAAACACAGCTGGGATGATGGGATGAGCAGAGCAGATTGAGTACTGTGAGGTTTCTGTGCTTACTGAATTATTCAGACTTTGATGTTCGTTCTTTGGCACTGCTGAGATCTTTTCAGAGGCTGTTTGGGGTCTGTGTGGGGCTGTCTGACTTGAGGCTGACCCCTTGAAAGCAAGCAGCACAGATGTTCTGGAAATAAAGGCCTTTCAAAGAAGTGTTTTGCTCAGGCACCCACAATTACTAGTGATTTTTGAAAACCCTTAGGTTAAATTTCCATGGCTGGCTAGGAAAGGAGTGACTGTCTGGGGTTTTTTTTTTTGGCACAGAAAGGGAATAATCTCTCCTAGTTTGCTGTTTTCACAATGGCCATTCTGCTAGGCTGGGAATGACTTGTTTGCTGGGGTTTCTGTTATCAGGAAAACGCTCTGGACCTCAAGTGATTTTTCCCAGCCAAAGCAGCAGCTTTTTGGAAGTACTCCTTCCCAAGCAAAACAGCTTTGGCAGGCAGCAGCTTTTAGTGCTTGTGGTCTCCTCAGAAAGGCAGAGTGATGCAGCTCAGGGGGTGAGGGTGGCATTTAGCAAGTGCAGGGTGCACCACAGGGAAGGGGAAATCAAGATATTGGGTGGGAGTATTGCAAAATGGGAGAAATGCAGTTTGGAAAGAGGCTGGAGTCGGGACTGAAGGGGTAGTGGGAGAAGCAAATGCTTGTCACTGGCATCCCAGGGCTGTGTGGGGGGAGCAGAACGAAACTGCAAGTTGCTCAAACCATATGAGCTGCCACAAAGATGTATTCTCTGGTGCTGTGAAGCCTTTGCACTAGGCTCAAGTGCTGGAGGCTCAGCAGCCACCAGGAGGAAAATAAACATTGGCCAGAAGCACAGTGGGGAGGTGCTGGATAGCTGGTGATGCCATGGTGGGCTCTGGCAGAGGAATGAACTGGGGGTGTATCAAGGATCTCCCCATTATTCCACTTCCTTGCTGAACATCATGACTAGGTTCAGCAAACTCTGCCTCTTCACACCAGAGAGCAAGAAAGGGGCAATATGTTCCCCAGGGTTTCATTTGCTGTCACAAACGAAGGTGCTGAGAGCCTGTGTTGGCAGTGACCCTGCAGAGAAACACTTGTGCCTTGTGCTGGTGGCTCCTGCACTGCTGAGAGTGCCAGATAGACTGTTCCTGTTAATGTTGTTCCTGGATATTCATGGGAAATCTAAGGGAGATGCCAGAAAAGGGCATGGCAGGAACTTGTTACTGTACTGATTTACTAGCCTTGAGTCTGTCTTTTTGGCTACATCACATTATTTCCATGCATATGGAAAACTTAAAACTCTGAGGATCACAGTGTCTGGGAGGCAAACTACAGTGGTGGCCCCACTAGGCTTTGTCATTTGCTGGCTCTCCCCTGCCTAGTTATCAAGGGAAGCCAGTTGATGCAATCTTCCTGGATTTCAGTAAATCTTTGGATACTGTCTCTCACTGTATCCTTTTGGACAAAATGTCCCTCCCACAGCTGAATAAAGACATCATGGGATGGCTGAGCAACTGGCTCGCAGGCCAGGCACAAAGGGTTACAGTGACTGGGGTGATGTCAGACTGGGGACTTGTCACTAGTGGGGTTCCTTGGGGCTCCATCCTTGGCCCTCTGCTCTTCAACATCTTCATAAATTACCTGGATGCAGAACTGGAGCAAGGTCACAGATGATACAAAACTAGGAGGAGCTGTTGACTCGTTCAAAGGCAGGGAGGTGCTGAGAGAGACCTTGACAAATTAGAGGGCTAGGCAATCACCAGCCACATAGAATTCAACAAGGAAAAGTGCCGGATTCTGCACCTGGGATGGGACAACCCTGGATGTATGGACAGACCGGGGAATGAGATGCGGAAAGCAGTGCCATGGAAAGAGACCTGAGGGTTCTGGTTGATGAGAAGTTGAATGTGAGTCAGCAGTGTCCAACCCTGTCCTGGGGGGCATCAGGCCCAGCATCGCCAGCCGGGCAAG
>VYXC01009626.1:0-18783 GCA_013397175.1 Platysteira castanea | reverse complement strand
TTGCTCAGGCACCCACAATTACTAGTGATTTTTGAAAACCCTTAGGTTAAATTTCCATGGCTGGCTAGGAAAGGAGTGACTGTCTGGGGTTTTTTTTTTTGGCACAGAAAGGGAATAATCTCTCCTAGTTTGCTGTTTTCACAATGGCCATTCTGCTAGGCTGGGAATGACTTGTTTGCTGGGGTTTCTGTTATCAGGAAAACGCTCTGGACCTCAAGTGATTTTTCCCAGCCAAAGCAGCAGCTTTTTGGAAGTACTCCTTCCCAAGCAAAACAGCTTTGGCAGGCAGCAGCTTTTAGTGCTTGTGGTCTCCTCAGAAAGGCAGAGTGATGCAGCTCAGGGGGTGAGGGTGGCATTTAGCAAGTGCAGGGTGCACCACAGGGAAGGGGAAATCAAGATATTGGGTGGGAGTATTGCAAAATGGGAGAAATGCAGTTTGGAAAGAGGCTGGAGTCGGGACTGAAGGGGTAGTGGGAGAAGCAAATGCTTGTCACTGGCATCCCAGGGCTGTGTGGGGGGAGCAGAACGAAACTGCAAGTTGCTCAAACCATATGAGCTGCCACAAAGATGTATTCTCTGGTGCTGTGAAGCCTTTGCACTAGGCTCAAGTGCTGGAGGCTCAGCAGCCACCAGGAGGAAAATAAACATTGGCCAGAAGCACAGTGGGGAGGTGCTGGATAGCTGGTGATGCCATGGTGGGCTCTGGCAGAGGAATGAACTGGGGGTGTATCAAGGATCTCCCCATTATTCCACTTCCTTGCTGAACATCATGACTAGGTTCAGCAAACTCTGCCTCTTCACACCAGAGAGCAAGAAAGGGGCAATATGTTCCCCAGGGTTTCATTTGCTGTCACAAACGAAGGTGCTGAGAGCCTGTGTTGGCAGTGACCCTGCAGAGAAACACTTGTGCCTTGTGCTGGTGGCTCCTGCACTGCTGAGAGTGCCAGATAGACTGTTCCTGTTAATGTTGTTCCTGGATATTCATGGGAAATCTAAGGGAGATGCCAGAAAAGGGCATGGCAGGAACTTGTTACTGTACTGATTTACTAGCCTTGAGTCTGTCTTTTTGGCTACATCACATTATTTCCATGCATATGGAAAACTTAAAACACTGAGGATCACAGTGTCTGGGAGGCAAACTACAGTGGTGGCCCCACTAGGCTTTGTCATTTGCTGGCTCTCCCCTGCCTAGTTATCAAGGGAAGCCAGTTGATGCAATCTTCCTGGATTTCAGTAAATCTTTGGATACTGTCTCTCACTGTATCCTTTTGGACAAAANCCCTGTCCTGGGGGGCATCAGGCCCAGCATCGCCAGCCGGGCAAGGGAGGGGATTGTCCTGCTCTGCTCTGGGCTGGGGTGGCCCCACCTCAAGTCCTGGGGCAGTTTTGGGTGCCACAATTCAGGAAGGATATAAAGCTGTTAGAGAGTGTCCAAAGGAGGACAGTGATGATGGTGAAGGGTCTGGAGAGGAAACCGTGTGAGAACAGCTGAGGGCACTTGGTCTGTTGAGCCTGGAGAAGAGGAGACAGAGGGGAGACCTCATCACAGCTACAACTTCCTTGTGGGGGGCAGAGGAGGGGCAGGCACTGATCTCTGCTCTGTGATCAGTGACAGGACCTGAGGGAACGGCCTGAAGTTGTGTCAAGGGAGGTTTAGGTTGGTTATCAGCAAAAGGTTCTTCACCCAGAGGATGGTTAGGCACTGCAACAGGCTCCCCAGGAACGTGGTTACAGCATGAAGCCTGGCAGAGTTCAAAAAGTGTTTGGACAATGCTCTTGGGCATATGGTGTGACTCTCGGGGTGGTCCTGTGCAGGGCCAGGAGCTGGACTCAGTGATCCTTGTGGGCTGCTTCCAGCCCCGCTTATTCTGTGGTTCTGTGAATACACATGGTAACCAGGCTTGGTTTGGTGGAATGCTGACCTGCTTTGTGTTAATTCAGGGCAAGACCATGGTTGTGGGCTGGAGATGGTGCCATGGGGTAACCGTGTCCTTCTGCATGATGGGAGACCCTGGCAGCATTACAGGGAAGGGAGGAGGGGCTATGTATTGCAGGTAGGCAGCTACCTCTTTAAGGATGTCAGGGATCGGGAGACCCTGTCCCAAAAAAAGGCCGTTCCCCAAACCAAAGGAAGATCAGAGGGGATAGGTGTTGTCTCTCCTCCATCCAGTGGGATCAGGGCTCACAGGGCAGGACTGCACAGTGCAAGGGGTGTCCTACAGTGCAGGGCTGAGCCAGCCCTTGCTGTTAGGTCTTGTCAGTGGGGATTATCTTTGCTAAAGACTCAGCCAGTTGGAATAATTGGCGACCAAATCCCATGCTGCCTCCAAGTGCAGCCTGGGGCTGCAGATGGTTAACATTCCTCCTGTTGCCACAGCACCAGGACCTCTTCCCTTCCTCAAGCAGTCCCATCCCAAGGACATTTCCTTTCCCTTATGCTCTTCAAAGTAGACTTTACGTCCCTCCCTTGCATGGTTACAGGGCAAGGTATTGCCCTGCCTTATGCCTGCCCTATACGTTCTATTTATATAGGTATGCTTTTCCTTTACTTTTTTGGATACTTGTTGGAGGATGGTGAGGACTTGGGGAATGACATGACATGCCTTCCCTGGAATATGTATCTGGGGGACTGGTGGCCTGTGCCACGTCACCACTGGCCTGTAGCAAGGAGCGAGCGAGGCAGCTGCTGCCCCCAGCCTTTTCTGACAGAAGCAAATACAATTCCGTGGGTGAGTAATGCTCACAGCTCCTGCCCCACGACAGTGATGATTTTTGGCAGGTACTGCAGTTTGTTTAACACCAGCAATTTGCCACAGCCCATCAAAAGGAGGCAATGAGATGCTTTCCCTGCCCTGAAGCACTGACGGTTGGCAGGTAGGATGAGACAGGGAGGGTGTGAGCAGCACCTGGGGAGGGAGTTTCAGGAGAAGCACAGGGTCTGGGCAGGGAACAGGTGGGACATCACAGCCACGGGTCTGGGAATGACCCTAAAAAGAGGGGAAACCTGTCCTTGTTGTGCAAGGCAGGAGGATGGCTGGCATGCCGATACACAGCCGTATGGTCTTGCAGGGTCCCTTCCCCTGCTCTTTTCCATACCGTGGACATACATCTCAGACATCAACCAAAGCATCATCCAGAATCACATTTGGCACCCCCTGCCCACCCCAGCGATGTGCTGTCCATCCCAAGGTGGGACAATGTCACTGACATTTTCCATGAGGAAAAGCATTGACCTTTTCCAGACTTGTGCTCCCGACTGGGCTTACAGCATTTCCCCAGTGCAGCAGCTGTTCCCTCACCTCCTCAGAGCCAGTCTGTCGGGCAAACCTATCAGTTCCCTTTTAAGGCTGCAATCTTTACCACCTGTATGTGCGAAGTGCGGTAAAAATGCCTTACAGCCATGGTCTGGCAGTGTGGGGACATGGCTGTCTTTATCCTCTCATCTCAGCTGGACACAGAGTGGTTTGTGGAGCAATGGGACTCAAGTCACAGGATGAGTCACCAGCAGTGCTGGAAGCAGGGACATGAGTCCAGACACTCTTTCTCCCTCTTCCAACAAGACATGTTCCTGAGCATGAAAATATTTCCATGTGCCTGCTGCTGTGCTTGAAGAATAATATTCAAAGCAGCCAAGAGTGTTTTCTTCCAAGTGGTGTGGGATTGCCAGTACTCAGGAGTGGTCCAAGATAAACCATCAGCCTGTAACACACTCCTTCAAGGCCTCTTCAGCACCTCTCCTGCTGTAAGGCAGCTCCAAGGAAATGGGATGCTGCAAAGCTGCCATGCCTCCTGTGATGAGGACAGAGGAGCCATACCTGAGTGGAGGGATTTCCCCCACAAACCTATTGCCCCTGGTAATAGGTGGTGGCTTGTCTGCAGTTTTGCATGGGCAAAAAAGTATTGGTGGCAGCAACTAGAGAAAAAAGCCTGCTCAGCAGCAAGCAGCCCGGAATCCACAACTGCAGTTTTTGAGATGCAGGATGAGAGATGGAGAGGCTAGAGGAGTCTTTGGGCTTGAGCTCCCAGCGGCAGTGCTGCTGGCAGGGATGGAGAGGGCACTCAGCATGGAGGCTGCCTGAGGTCCAGTAATCCCTGCAGCAAGTCTGGCTGGTGGTGGAGGTGCATGGGCTGCCCACCCACGTACCAGCTGCACTGTGTGGCCTGTGAGCCAGGTGCCACCCCTGTGTGCCTCTGCTGAGGCCCTGGTGTGAGCTTGAGAGGGCTGTGCTGCCTCCCTGCCACCTTTTGGGAAGTGAGATGAAATCCAGGACCTGCAGGCTGCCAGGGAACCTGTCCCTGTGGCGACAGGGCAGACCAGTTCCCCTCTGGCTCTTGAACAAGCCCACTGCTCCAGCCTTGGAGGGGCTGGGGATCTGGCTGTGCTCCCAGCCCAATTTCCCAGTGCTGCATCCCTGTCCTCCAGTGGTGGCTGGCTCCTGCTGCTGAGGGTGACACTGAAACCCAGTGGTGAAACTTGGCCGGAGGACTCACATGTCTTGAGTTTCACCTGAAACCACAGCGCTGCTGGTAAGTTTCTGTGCAGAGCTCAGCAACATCCTGCTGGCTCGTGCCAACACTTCCAGCAAACCTTCATTTACTAGTATTAGCTTTTCTTCAGGAATTTTGGCTGGGCCAAGTGTGTTGGCAGGCCTGGCTCGGGCTGGGATTTATGGCTGGAACTGGTCCCCCTGGGGCAAACGGGTCTCAGTGTGAGTCAGGGCAGACCTTTGCTGTGCCAGCGCATGCGCTGCAGCCCTCCAGAAGGTGTTGATCTCCTAGGAAAAAAATCAACACAGCCTCCACTGGGAGTTGCTGGAAACAGCAAAGGTGAGTTCACCACCAGCGCAGCTATCCAGGGATCCCGAGAGGAGAAATCTGTTTTTCTTATCCCTGAACTGCTGAGGTTCTAAGCATCGCTGAGGTGGAGCTCAGTGCACAGAGCAGGAATGTTGCAACTGGTGCCAGAGGATCTAAGGTCTGTTTGGGGATCACCCACATGGAATTCTTGAGAAGACAAGATTTAGGCTGTGTGCACTGTCAACAAAAATAGCTAACCTGGGAGGTAGATGGGCATGGATGTAGCACTGAGAGGAGTGTAGGGCTTGCATTGCCCTTGCTTTGCCCAAGCTGCCTCCATGCTGTCTTCTACAGTGTACCCATACCCAGTGAAACCTTTGGGCTTGGGGATAGCCTTGCACTGCCCACTAGGACAGCCTTAACCTATGTTACTCCAAAAAGGGCTGCAAAGCCCTCAGAGGGAAACTCCCTGCACAAGCTGTACTTGTCCAGCTTCTGCCTTCAGCTCATGCATCTGGCAAACCAGCTGGGAGGGCTGGAGGGCAGCATCCACCTCCCCCCACACCTCCATGGGGATGACCATGGATGAGTGACCACCATCTGGTTCTGGGGTGGGAGCAGAGAGGCTCGAGCTGGGATGCTGAGTCTGGTGGGTCCCACAAGCACTGTCATCCTGAGCACTGCTTCTGTGCTGTGTTACATCTCCAGTGGCACACAGGGAAAGGCTGGGAAGGGCAGAGCAGGTCTCATGCTGCTCTCTCTACAGCAGCATAAAGCCCATGGGCTGATCCAAGGGTAGATTTGCATTCAGTCTTTCCAGTGGGATTATGGCACCACTGTGAGAAGTTCCTGTATGCATCTTGGGACTTCAGCATTAACACATCCAAGGTATCCTCTCCAGTGGATAGTCAGATACTGGCCCTGCTCTCTATGCACATGTGGGTCCTGGCTCTGCAGGGCAATTTGACTTGACCCCATTAAGCTGGAATTTCACAGAATGGTTTGGTTGGAAGTGACCTTAAAGATCATCTTGTTTCCCAGGTGATCTGCCATGGGCAGGGACAGCTTCCACAAGATTTGGAAAGGATCTTGCTGAATGACACATAAGACAAGCAGCTGGGAACCACGTATCATGATGTTTGCTCTGCTCAGGCTGAGCTTTGGCTTGTGCTGTCCCTGAAGGTCGTGTGTCTCTCACCCTGTGGGAGATGCTCCCCTGACATGCACTGCCAATGCCAGACGGTCCCCCATGTTCAAGGCGTGGGAAACTTCAGCTCGACCTTCCTGTCTCAGAACAGAGATGACTCATGGTGGAGCTGCACTCACTCTTACGCATTCTGTGGCCCAAGGGACTATTTTTTTTTCTTTTTTTTTTTGCTGTGTGAGGTGGAACAGCTCAAGAAAAAGGCATGGAGAAGCCACCCCTCCTACCCCTCCTCTCCACCCTTACCCCATGTCTCTGTAACCCCATCTCTGGGTAAACCCCCGCTCCCCGGCCTCAGCTCCCTGAGTCTGAAATCCCAACTGTGATCCTGCCGTACCCTGACCATGTGCTGGGAGAAATGGCCATGCTGGGAAAGGCACAGACAGAGGTGGGATGGTTGAGATGACAGCAGCAAGGAAAGTTACAGAATTCTAAAGGAACAAAGGTAGAGAGTCAGGGTTTGTTGGGCCATCCCTTGGAGCTGAGAATGACCCTGGCCAGCGAAGGCTTTTTGAGTGCCTTTCTGAGGTGGTCAGCACACTAATGCCTCCCCAAGGAGCTCACCAAATCCTAGCCATGAGGTTGGGCAGGCTTAGGCTGGGAATGGCAGGGAGTAGTGGGTTGACCCTGGCTGGATGCCAGGCACCCACCAAAGCTGCTCTGTCGCTGCTCAGCTGGACAAGAAAGAGAAAATATAACAAAAGTTCATGAGCCGAGATAAGGACACAGAGAGATCACTCATCAAATACTGTCATGGGCAAAACAGACTCGAACTGGAAATGTTAATTGAATAAATTACTAATCAAAATCAGAGCAGGATAATGAGAAGTAAAATAAATCTTAAAAATACTTTCTCCCCACCACTACCTCCTTCCCATCTACCTCCTCCCACAGTGCTGCAGGGAGATGGGAATGGGGGTATGGTCAGTTCATCACACATTGTTCCTGCTGCTGCTCTGAAGAGGAGTCGTTCCCCTGCTCCAGCATGNCAGGGAGTAGTGGGTTGACCCTGGCTGGATGCCAGGCACCCACCAAAGCTGCTCTGTCGCTGCTCAGCTGGACAAGAAAGAGAAAATATAACAAAAGTTCATGAGCCGAGATAAGGACACAGAGAGATCACTCATCAAATACTGTCATGGGCAAAACAGACTCGAACTGGAAATGTTAATTGAATAAATTACTAATCAAAATCAGAGCAGGATAATGAGAAGTAAAATAAATCTTAAAAATACTTTCTCCACACCACTACCTCCTTCCCATCTACCTCCTCCCACAGTGCTGCAGGGAGATGGGAATGGGGGTATGGTCAGTTCATCACACATTGTTCCTGCTGCTGCTCTGAAGAGGAGTCGTTCCCCTGCTCCAGCATGGACAGTTCTCCATGAACATCTCCAGTGTGAGTCCATCCCACAGCTACAATTCTCCATGAACTGCTCCAGCATGGGTCCCTCACAGGGTCACCAGTTCTACCAGCAAACCTGCTCCAGCCTGGGCTCCTCTCTCCACAGGTCTTCAGGTCCTGCCAGGAGCCTGCTCCAGCATGGGCTTCCCACATGTCCAAAATCTTCTTTAAGGCATCCACCTGCTCCAGTACAGGTTTCCCGGGGGTTCACAGCCCTCTGTTGGGCATCTCCCTGCTCTATCCTGTGTTTCTCCAGGGGCTGCATGTGGATCTCTGCTCCCTGTGCCCTCCCTGGGCTGCAAGGGCACAGCTGCCTCACCACGGGATGCACCACAAGGTGCAAGGGAATGTCAGCTACAGAGCCTGGAGCAGGTGCTGCCCCTCCTTCTGCACTGACCTGAGTGTCTTCAGGGCTATTCCTCTAACATTTTCTCACCCTGCTCTTCTCTGGATGCAATTACATCTGCACAATAACTCTTTTTCCCCTCCTTAAATATGTTATCACAAAGGCATTACTGACATTACCGACAGGCCCAGCCTTGGCCAGTGGTGGGTCCAGCCTGGAACCACCTGGAGTTGGCCCTGCCAGACATGGGAGAAGCTTCCAGCAGCATCTCATAGAAGCCACTCCTGTAGACCCCCTGCTACCACAACCTGGCTATGCAAACCAGACACACAGGATGTGGAGCTCTTCAGCCTGAGTGATGCCAGTGGTCAGCTTTGATGGTTACTGTCCATCCGCCTTGCAGATCTCTGGATGTCAGAGTCTGCTCTGCAAGGCCAGCAGCAGTAATGAGAGGAATGGGATAGAGTGGTGTGACCTGGCCTGGACTAAGGAATCCAACCCAAGAGCAGGTTTTCCTGCTCATGTCTTTTGCTGCCCAAGTTGTTGCTTCATCCTGCTGCTGTCTTGCCTCATTACCCCTCCTTGAATGTTCCTAAGATGTCCCTTTATTCAGCAATGCCCTGTGCAGTGCAGGTGAGGTGTGATTCCACCAGATTTTCTGAGCGCCCTCCTCATCATAGCACTTCCTATGAGAGGATTCAGGTGGCTTCCCATAGTGCAGCCTCCTCAGGGTAAGGAAATGAGTTGGTGAGACTTACTGTGTTACAATGCCTTGAGAGCCCAGACTCCATGGTGAGGCTTTTCCCCCACTGTTGTAGTTGTTGCCAGGCACTGAGCCCTTTTGTGGTGTGACTCCCAAGAGATCTTCCCGAGATGATTATGTGGGCTGCAGCATGAGGTTCTGCAGTGGGGCTTGCTCTGCTAGGCAGAACTTGCCACAGGGATTCAGTTATTCCCTTCCATATGCAAGAATGTGACAAGATAAAAAGGCATATTTCTCCCCCCACTTTCATCCTGAAATGCTCCCTGATATGGGAGCTAATGAGGATGGGCTAATAAGGACAACAGATCTGCCCCTGTTGATCCTTCCATTCTCTCCAGTTCGAGAATTGCCCTCGGCCCAGGAGACATCTGGGCTGTGCACGATGCAGCAGCAGATAGCAGTGCTCACACCCAGGTATGCAGGAGGTGGTTTTGGCCAAGGGAATCCATCAGTTATGAACGAGCTCAGCCCTTAGAAGAGGATCTCTATCAGCTCCCGTTTGCACGTTACAGGATATTTTCTGGATGACTCTGTAGCATTTGCACTTGGCCTGGTGAGCTGATCTTTCTCAATTTACTTCATTTATTTATTCCCTGCTTTTATCACTGATCTTGATGTGAGATGGAGCCAACCCCCACAATGAGAGACAGCAGAGTACACAGTAGCAGCTGAAGGTGCAAGGTGTGTCTGGATGACCCAAGGACAGGAAGGTGAGTGTTCCAGTGTTACCTCCATGGTCTGTACTCCGTCCACGCCTCCAAGAAGATGTCAGCTTCCCTTGCCTTGGATCGTTTCATTGTCCTTGAACAAAGAGGCTATAGAGAGGAAGATAAGGAGATGGCTGGGCAGCAAGTGGTGCCCCAAAGCTTTCCCAGCAGATAAGCAGCAGAATTAAAAAGTTAAAGGGCTGAAAAGGATGACAAAGAAGAGGCCACTTACTGAGCTGCCTGTCAACCTGGATCCTCCTGCCCTCAGCACCATGCTTGTATTTCTCCCATGCCTTAGCAGGAAAGCAGCAAGGAAAGGTGCTGCAAAAGAACCTTCTCTGTCTCAAGCCATGCACACAGCATCACCAGGCTGGCTCTGCAGCACACCTCATCTGAGCTCGGGGTCAACATTGCTGCTTCTGCTCTGGCCAAAACTTGACGTGTAACCTTGTTTGCAAAGGGTCTTCCCCAAACAATCGATCTCTTATAAGACAGAGCTTTTGAGCAGCAGGGTGTCACTAAAATAAGAGGTCTGTTGGCTGAGTTGAGCCAGGCAGACAAGCTGTTCCTTGGTGCAAATCACTTGGGATTCCTCCTTTCACATGCTATGGATTGTTTCTGCCACAGCTTTATGCTGTGTCTGATTGTTGTGCATATTGATCAGACTCTGAAAAAGCCTTAAGTTTCATGACAACCAACAGATATGACAGAAGAGTGCTGGCAAATATTTTACTGTGGCAAAAAGTATACAGTGATGTCTGTATAATCAAGTCCAGTGGTTGCTATCACTCTGAATATCACTGCTACCTATCTCCCTCTGTGTACATATACTACTTTCCATTGCCATTCCTTAACCAGGCATGAGACACCAAAAACAAGGGGAGGAAGAACCATGTTCTTTATCATGATAGAGCCTGGGGAGGGGTGGACTCCACTGTGGGGCTTCTGGAATGCATCTGGTTGCATGCAGGTGACGGTGCTCCCCTGGGAATGCCTGGGAAAGGGGACTGCTGTGGGACAGCACCTCTAACCACAGCGGACTTTCCCATCTAGAAACATGGTATTAACTGTCCTGGACTCTGTAGACGGCACAGCAGGGGAATCCTCCAAATTCCTGAAATACTCCAGGCTGAGAATACAGCTCTTCAAGCCGAGCACCCAGAATCTCTGTCCCTTTTAGTTTCAGCCAGGGGAAGGTATGTAGTCCTGGTCTGTGCTCTCCTACAGCTGGCTTCCTTTCCTTTCCTGGCTACCTTCCTATTTTCTACCTTTTAACCTCTCTATCCCATCCTGTGGTTTCAGGATATCCAGATCTGGCTCCCTTCCCACCTACAGAGGCTGGAACCGAAGCCTTTCATGTATGCCCAAGTGAGAAGGCGCTGAGGTGAAGGGCTCTGGCCAGCTCTCCTGCTGAAAGCCCTCTGCCACGCCCATGATGGAAGTGATTTGTGTGTTCTCTTTCAGCTTATTTTGTGCAAATTGGGAGAGCTTTCCAAAGGAGAGCTATGGATATCTCGCCTGTGTCTGTCTGACACTCACAGTGGCTGTTAGCTTGGAGGTCAATCACTTCAGTTTTGTGTCTCATTTCTTTGCGGAGAGAAGGGATTTGAGTATGGAATCCCTGGTCCTTGGGTGAAGACCATGGGCTGAAGGAGGTCAGTGCTGACTCCCCTGCATTGCATCTGAGGCCTGACAAAACCTTGAGGGTTTGCCTGATGGGCCAGTGCCCTGCCAGGAACCCAAACTGTGGAGTGCCTGCCTCGTGACCACACAGCTCTTTCTTGGCCAGGAATGTGCCAGTAGTATTGTCTGTGGCTTGGCTTTGGTGCATGGTTTCACCCTGAGCTTAAGCACGGTTCTCCTTTGAGCCTTGCTCTTTGGTGCAAAGTGTATTCATCCCCATCCATTCCCTGACCCAGGAACTCCCTGGTGCTGCATGGCCCATGGAGGGATCCTCTGCAGCCAGAGGGTCTCACCTCCCTTTTGCATCTGAGCAATCCTGTGCTACAACTCACAGTGACAAAACGCCCTGTGAGCCATTGGCCTGTGCATCAAACATGATTTTGGATTGCCCGATGGTAACTAAGTCTTGCCAGGATCAACTATGGGACCTTTTGGTCAAATTCTGTTTTCTTTCACTTGGCTTTGATGGGCGCTTTTTAACAGTACAAGCTGCAAAGCCTGATCTTACCAAGAATGCTGTGAGTGATTATCTCCCCAGGTCACGGCTCAAAGTCTGTTTGTGCTGGGGATTACTTGGGATCCCCTGAACACACAGGTTGTGTGGGGCAGAGGTGTGGGTGGCACAGACTCTTTGGAGAAAGCCTGAGTGGAAGCACCTGTTCAACGCTGTTTCACACAAAGGGAGGATTTGGCGCAGGCATCGCTGGGGCCAGGTTTCCCTGGTCACACTGCAGAACCAGTTTCCCAACCGGACAAACAGGAGGTGTAGCCAACCTGAGCGTTTCATGGAGTTGGCACCTTGTGTCTGCCCAGGGAATTTCAGGTGGAGCACTAAAGCCCACGGCTTTTGGCCGTGTGTGGGGCAGTGATAGTCAGGAACCCAGCGCCTTGTGCAAGAGCCCTCTCACTCTTGCATTACAGGCACTATCTCCCTGGTGGCATGGGTTTGCTTTTCATCTAGTGACTCAAAAACCTAGCCTTGGCACAGAGAGCCTTTGTGTACCGAATAACCCCTAGTTAACACCATTTTTGGAAGAAAAGGAGGACGGGGGAGAAGGAGCAGCTAGGAGCAACTTCCTATCCTCTGCCTCCAACCCAAACCCATTGCTATTGCAACAGCTTTTGGGCACAGGCAGGCTCCAAGTGTTTGAATTTCCCCTGATGCCACATCCAGGCTTCAGCACGTTGATCTGTCTGCCGAATACTTGACTCCCGAGGACCTGTTCGACCTCACCTATGGAGATCTTGGCTGCAAGAAAGGTGTCCTGAGTTACGCTCCCCATTCCTATCACCCAAGGAGGAAAGCTGTCCCCCTGGTCCGCCTGTGCACACCTGCATGCCTCGTCATGTCTGTGGTAACTTCTTCTTGCCTCATTCCTTTCTGCAGAAGACATGGTGGGAACACCCTCCCTGGGAATGGCTGGTCACAGGGAATGTGTTCTGGCTCCCTCTCACCTCTCATGATTTCCCTTTGGATTTTATTACACAGGACAAGGTTCTGATTTGGCTTTTTGTTTCCCCCCTCCCCCCAAGTGTGCTGCCAGCTGTGTTGGGAAGCGCCAGGGAGGTGTAACACCCCTCCATCTGCGTGTCATCCAATTGACCCACCTCTTGTATTCCCCTGGTGACAGCTGGTGCTTCTGTGACCAAAGGGAAAGGTGACAGAACACAAAATCCTATCCCTTAGATTCTTTTATGGCCATTCTCATGGGAAGAGCTATTAGAAACCATCTCCCTCCAAGGCTCAGAAATATCCCATGAGAATTTCTCTGCACTGCCCTTGCTGTTTCCTGCATCCCCACCTCTCTTTTCAGAATTTCACTTTCCATGTAAGAGCCCAACTGCAAAATCAATCCTCAAAGGGGTCCTTTCTCCTCCTCTTGCAGCTCTCAGCCTCTCTGCTGGTACACAGAACTTCTCTGCATGTCTGGCACAATAGACCAAGCAGCTTCCTGCACTTCTTTGCCTCTGGGCCATTCCATGCTACTTCAAAGCACAGCTGAAGCCTCACTGCTTATTTTAAGCATACGTCCCCTATAGATTTATGCTTTTCCTATTTAATGGATGCTATTATCACTGAAACCTGCAGTAGTTACAAACGATTTTCACTGACACCCCTGCTGATTCAATCTGATTCTGCAAGACGTGGTGGGAATTTTGCAGATGTTTCCTACCCTGAAGTCCTTGCATGCTCAAAATCCTGTACAAGACCTGTTGAAACTGATTGAAAGGGTTGTATTAAAGCCATAGGTAGCCTCAGAGACCTCTAAAAGCAAAGTTTTCCAGGAGAAGGAGCAGGTCCCACCTGCCACCCCTGTGGTGGATTGATTGGAAATGCTGTGTGTAATTTAATGTTGTTCTTGGGCTTTAAAAACTATGAAACTCAAATGCTTTTTAATGGAAAAACTTGTATATTAGGACAGAAAAGTGCGACCTTTGGCTTCTGTTATATATCTTAAGGGCATCTCTGGCACCAGATTAAGCATAGAATTCCCAGTTTGTTTTGGTTTTCTTCTGCTGGGGTGAAATTTCCTCTATCACTGTCAGCATTGAAACATTCGCCCCGGCTATTTCCTGCTGATTTGAAACCAAAAAGTGTCAGAAAAGAAAACCAGGCCTTTTTCAGCAATGCATTCATGAGGAATTTCTTATTTCTTCCCTCCAAGGTGTGTTACAGAGGTTGATGGACACCCTGTGCCTCCAGGCAATCCCATTACAGCCAGACTAGGTTAATGGTGAGGTAGTTGTAATTATGGGTTTGTTTTCTGAGGGATGCATAAATCTTGCCACCACCCCCTCCCCCCCACCCCCATTCAGGTATCCTGCAGGTGGCCTTTGAGCCAAAAGCTAGCATTTGGCTGGAAGCTGCTCCTCTTGGGCTGGCTCAGGGATGGAGGTGTGCTCAGTGGACACGTGTGCCACGTGCCACGTGCGTGCCAGACTCCTCCTTAAGATAGGGAGAGCATCCTCCTCTTCCTCCCCTTTCCTTGCTGCTCCTCAGATTAATTCTTCTTGATGTACAAGAGTTGAGTGCTGGTTGATTAGGCCATGACCTGAGCTTTATATAATGCATTGTGCAAGGCACTTTATGTAATCAGAGGTCTCTTATGTAATTTATTTGCAGGGCACTCAGCAAATCAAGGACCAGACCTGGTTCCTGTCGTATGGATGGATTTGCTGTTTCTGGGAGGGTGTGTCTTTGGGGGGCCAGGAAAGCAAATGCATGCAGCTGTGGTTCGATAGATCTTCATCCACGTCCATCTCCAAAAAGATCTCTCCAAACTCCTTAAAAAGAAAGAAGGCCGGGCTTAAGCTTTTCCTTCTGTGGGCCAGGTTTAAAGGGGGCTTAACTGCACCCATATTTCACCAATTATAATGGGACTCTCAGGCACAGCTCCCCCTTTGTTCTCTCTGATGTGCATTAATTAGCCCTCACCATTTCCGTGCCAGTGGGGCTGGATTGTGCTACAAGGTGGGTCAGGAGTGCGAGGTGAGGATGTGATTCAGGCTGTGAGCTGATATATGACCTATATCAGCATGAGATTAAAATCCAATCCCTCCTGGCAGCTGAGTGCACAAATCAAGCCTGCCATTCATGTTGCCTATTGAGGTGGTTAATCCATCAATGGGGCCTCATCTGTGCCCCAGGAGTGGAAGCATCCACACCTAGGCAGTGACAGAACAGCTAATGGGCTGGAAACAGCCACTGTAGATGCCAAAAGAAAGAAAAATACCTGTGGGGCCCTCTGGCTCAGTGGCACTGCTGGCTCACTGTGTGGCCAGCGCATGAGCTCTCCCAGCAGATGGTCAAACGGGGGTGATGCAGAATTCCAGGCCCTCACAGGTACTCTCATCAGTCCTCTCCAGCCCTCCTCCCGTCCTGTTAAGGGAGAGGTTCAGTTCTACTTGCTGAGATTGCTGGGGGCATGGTGAAAGCATTGCTGGGGATGTGGTGCAAGCATGGCTGTGGCCTGTCAGGATTTGCACAGCCTGGTGAGCTGGGGCTGCCCTATCCACCTCACTGGGCTCTGGGGCCCTTGCAAAAGTTCTTTCATGATACAGAAGCTGTGCATGTGGAAAAACTTAGGATTTTACAGTCTTTTGTGTACCTTTAAACTACAAGTATTTTGCAATGACAAGAGAACCTGATACTTGGCTGTGTGTGAGCTGGGAGGCTGACTGCACTGCTGGGTGAGTGAACAGTGTCCTGCATGATAAACTGCAGCAGAGAAGGCTGTAGGGCTTTTGGGTGCTAAAGCACTCACTCCTCAGTCATGGAATCATAGAATGGTTTGGGTTGGAAGAGACATTAAAGGGACACCTTCCACTAGACCAGGCTGCTCAAAGGTTCACCTAGCCTGGGCTTGAACACTTCCAGGGATGGAGAATCCACAGCTTCTCTGGGCAACCTGTGCATGTTCTCAACCACTCTCACAGACAAGAATTCCTAATATCTAGTCTAAACCTGCCATCTGTCAGTTTATATCCATTCTCCCTTGCCCTATTTATCCATGTCCTTGTGAAAATACCCCTCTCCTGCTCTCTTGAACTCCATTTAGGCACTGGAAGGTGCTCTAAGGTCTCACCAGAGTCTTCTCTCCTCTACACTGAACAGCCTCAGCTGTCTCAGCCTGTCAGTTGAGGTTGAATTAGTAAGGGAGGTTGTAGTGATTAGGAGATCCTGATACAAAGGGAAGAAGATTTGCAGAAAATCTGATGGAGCCTTCCTTTGTCTTTATCTATAACCTGAACTACCTGTGATGCTTGATGCCTGGTAAAATTTTCTTTAGAGTGAAGAGAAATTAAAGAGGACAATTTATAAGAGATGGGCATTACCAAATCCTTAATGGATCTGCTTGGCTTGCTCTCATCACCTGTAGAGGTGGGGTGCCCTGGTCTCCCTGGGGAGCAGGATCTGTAAGGCCACCCTACATGAGACACCTCACACAACTCTGGCCCATGGGACATTTCAGAGTGAAGTTAAGTCAAAACTCTCCAGACTTTATCCTTTTGATAAAAAAAGGAAAGAATACATATTATAGAAAATCCCTGACTTCCCTTTCATCCATTCTCGTGTTTCTTGCTGCTATTTTGCTTTGAATTTCAGCTTTGGCTGAAGTACATATGAAAGGCCAGGATGACTCTGATGGGTTTCCTGGTCACAGTTGTTGAGAGATGCCATGACCTGTTTAATCCACCTCACCTGCCAGGCAGCTGAGGAGTGAAGCCCCAGGTAGATGTTAAAGCTCCACCTTGCTGGGAACTCACAGGTTCACTTCCCTCCACGGGTGCAATGTGATGTGCAAGCGGGTGCTGCACCAGGAGGAGGCTTTTGTGGGGAGGCAGCTTGTGCTGGGTACAGCTCTGGAACTGGGGAAGCCGCAATTTCACTTTTGCTTCTGGGAATCCCTGCCTCAACTTCCTTCTTCCCCCACAGTAACCAGAGCTGTGTGGTGCTAGCATTTCAATCCCACCCTCATTTGTCCAGATTGTTATGAGAGGTGTGCTCTTCAGGCTGTGTCTTGCAGAACATCAACAAGGAACCAGGAGGCACTGGGAGAAGCTCCCACTTGGAAGCAGAGGTTTAATTAAAAAATGAACAGTGAATCTGATCACTGATGGAACAGATATTGCCGGTGAATTGACTACTATGGTGGTCAGGCGTTTCAGTAGAGAGGCTGAACGAAGCCTGTTTTGAATAATTAAAATACTTTCTTTTTCAGTTGGCATTATGGAGTTTTATTTTCCAGTGTTACAGACCGTGTGCCGTCTCTCCTTGCTCACTGTGACGTGCCCAGCCCCATCAGCTCTTTGCTCACTGTATTTGTTAGCTCTGACGAGAGAGAAGGGATTTATTTCAAGGAGGATGGCGCAGGTGTCAGCCTTGGGTGCAGGAATAGTCCTTTGTACAAACAAGGGAGAGGCAGACATCTGGGGAGGGAGCAGCTGTACAGAAAGGGCTCTGCAGATGGCTCCAGCAGTCACCAGCTGACCATAAGTCAACAGAGTCATGGTGTTGCAAAAAAGAAAGGAAAATTTAATCATCCCTGGGATGTATAAACAATGGCATTGTTTGTAGGACGCATGAAATAGTTCCAACGATTTTTTAGTGTGGATCAGGCCTACATAGCAGTAATGACCAGCTCTGGCACTGCCCTTCAGGAAGGTTATGTACCAGTGGGAGAGAGTTCCCACTGGTTATGTACCACTGGGAGAGAGGTATGCAGCAGAAGTGACCGGAGGGTGAGGGAACATGATCCATGGATGGGACCAGAGTTTGGTCTAGAGCAGGGGTTTTTCAGACTGTGGCCTATTGTCTTCTGTTCTATTTATACCTGGTCTGGAAGAGGTTAGTAACAAAAGCAAGTTTCTATATGCTTTAGGGCTCTCTACAGATATAATACCTCTAGAAAGGTCTGTCCTTGCAGAAGAACTTACTTAGGGCCCAATGCTGAAGTGAGAGACAATGAACCACTCCTGTTTCACAAAGAAGAGTGAAAGGGTCCCAAAGCCAACTTTTAAATGCATACAGTAGAAGGAAGAACCAGTTCTCTCAGCTGGAGAGGCAGAAAGTTAGGAGAGTGCATTGTAGCAATGACAACGGAGGACATCTTAGGGATAGTGGGATCTCTAGGTGCTGGAATGTGTGATCTGGGCAGGCTTGAAATTCCCAGCATGGGAATCTCAAAGAACAGGCTAGATAGACATCTGTCTGTAATCACAAGGATAGGGCTGACCCCTTCTTGACTCTCCCCAGGTCACTTTGCATCCCCGTTCTCTACGATTATGTAACTAACTAGTGTTAATTTATGGTCATTGCTATTTAATGTATTCATAAACACAGTTGAGAAGGGTGTGAGCAATGAACTGGTTGTCACCTAACTGCTCACTTCCTTTTCTGGATTAGTAAAAGTATTGAGCAATACTAATCCACTAATCCAGCCTCAGGTATCTATGAATTGCTAGGCAGACATCCCCAGCTCCATTTTACCATGGTTCTGCATCACAAGCCTGGCATGTTGATTCTGGGAGGTAAATACAGTGGCCTCAGATTTGTTCCTAACTGTTCACAATGCTGACAAACATCCTGAACGTCATCCACGTCTCTGCACTGTCTTGAATTTTACCTGGTAGCTGCAAGACAAAAGATAATTCCAGGAAGCTTGGCTGTGATGCTGCTGCTGTTGTTTGACAAGGATCTGATTCCTGTAAAAATACTTGCTGTAGCTTGAAGAAAGCAAAAGCTGCAGTTACTCACTACAATATCTCTATTTGCTAGCAAGGAGAGATCACTGAATCACAAAATCACAAAATATGTTTGGGAACTGGACAAAGTGTTGCTGTATGTGTACCTTTGGTAGAGAGGCCATGCTTCTGAGAGGTCTCACTGAAAGGCAGGAGAAAGAGTGGAAAAGGTGATGGAGTTGGAAAGTGTCTTGAGGACAGGGATTCAATGCAGGTGATCCAAGTGAAGTGAGACACTCGCACTTCACCTGGGCGGATTCAGGTTCTTCGTAATTTCGGTGCAATGGCAGGGGCTCCCTTTTGTCTTGGTATTTTGGTTCTATTCCAGTTCCATTAACTGCAGCTCATTTGCAGTTTTAAAATCTTCTTGTCTCTGAAATCCTGGACTGATGTGTCAAAAGGTTTTGGTAATTCAGGGCACAGTTTAGAAGTGGGGCAGCCATTGTCTCTGGAATGCAATAACTCATTGACCCACTTCAGCTTCCAGCATCTCACCTCAGTGTGGGCACCACTCGGGGCACTGAATGTGCTGCCTTATTTTTCTAACATACTCTCTTTTAACTGTGGTTCATGGAAATGGGCTTTCCACTCCAGAGGGTTTCCTGGATGTTTTTGCCTGTTGCGGTGCGCGTTCTT
>VYXC01009625.1:676962-815605 GCA_013397175.1 Platysteira castanea | reverse complement strand
CACCTCGATAAATCAATCCCCTAAAAGGAAAAACAGTACTCTACAGGATAGCACTATAACAATTTTCTAGAGAAAACATTTTATCCATGTTATTTCAATGTCCATTTTGATGGCCTTTACTACTTAATGGTTTGTTGATCTAAGACAGGATTTGCCAGCCCAGATTCACTGAGGGCCAGAAATGCCACACATCTGTGGCTTTATAATTTGGGAGCACTCGCATAGGCTCTACTTAAATTAGCTCTATGTACACACTACAGACTCCTCACTAGAATATGTTTTGGGCTGGTCTCTTGGCATTTTATTGCAATTATTCCACAGTGCATTATTCAAAGAAAAAAGAAAGAAAGAAATACCTGTAATGTATATCCTGGCTCACACTGAAATGACAAAACATCATTCACCAGGTATCTATCTCCTGATTTGATCCCATTGCTAGGAATTACTGGTTCTGGACAGGCAGCAAGGCCTACAGCTGGAAAAAGTAATGACAAAGATTGAAAAAATTAGATACACAGGTCTTCATTGATATTCTCTGCCTTAATGAATTCTTTTCACAGAATTACGGGTTTTTAAGAAAACATTAATTAAAAATTCATTTCAACAATAAACTGAAATTTTGTTTAAAACACAGAAGTTTTCAGAACTGTTCTACAGAATACAAGTGGTATGGCTGAAGCACAAAGATTATACACTGTAACTGTACCAGTTACTAGGTCACATTGCTATGACACACTACAGTTTTATAGTCTCCAAAACAGTATTGTGATTTTAGTTTGTTAAAAAGCCTGGGTTTTATTTGTTCGTAGTTTTGCTTTGTTGAGGTTTTTTAATCATTTCTTATCCTTGTGAAGGAAGTGGAGAGAGAAAAAGGGAATACACTTTATGCATATTCTCTCTTTTCAACAATAAATGAGCAGAATATTTTGGTAGTACCTTATTTTTAGGCAAGTCCACAGACTATAAAGAAGTTTAGACATTGAAATTTAGTACTCTTAGCCCGAAACTAAATCTTTGCATAGGTGTGACTGGATAGTCTGTTCTTAATTATTTTTAAGACAGGTGTGAGAAAACAAAAGATTAGTTTCAAAAAGATTCTCCATGATTAGTACAGTTACAACAGTGGTTGCATAGCAACACTAATAATGTGCTTGTAATATAGCTCCTTCCATCATTGGTTGAATAGCATACTGAATTTAAACAGACTACGATGAAACAAAAACCTTCAAATTAACTTTTTATGTAACTATTAGATACTGTAGTATACTATTTGTCTTCACCAGATTCTAATAATTGGTTCAAACCCTTTTTTCTGCTAGCTGCTTATACTTTTCAAAACATTTTGTATATACTTCTTCTTTGGTCTGATGATGCAAATTATAGAATATTCAATCAGAATGTCATAAAACAGCATGCAAAACCCACTCATAATTGACTTTCTTTGATATACCTGATATTAAAAAGCAATATTACCTTCCCAAAAGCAAAGAGAAAGCTGAAAGCCGAATCAAATACTACTCTGAATCATCAAATCTCTGTTATTCTAACAATTCCATAATACTAGCCCAGTTTAGTTAGAAAATTAGTTTAGTTTAGAACAGGTCCAAAAATCAAAAGAATGCTCAAGAGAAAGCGAACAAATTCTGGTATCTGGGGACAAACCAGGAAACTTAAATATTCAGAGACTCTGAAATACATTATTAAACTAGGTTGTATGTGAACAGTCAGTAATAAAGGGAAAACATGTTAAATGTCAGGTCCAAGCAATCAAAAAAGGAACAGGGATTTCTTAAGTGCATGCTTTTCAGAACTCAGCTTCTGCTATGCAGTACAAAAGAGAACACATCAATGTCAAGACTGATAGCCCTCTCCAAGACCTTCTTCCACTTACTGTTTGCTAAACACTTTCTTGGGTCTGCTGTGGCATAAGACAAATATGCCTTACTTACATAATTATATACATGCCTACAATTACCTCAAATTCTGTCCAAACATCACTGCCATTGCTGGCAGAAAGAAAATCCTTGCTGGCACATCTGACAATGTGAATGCCCATTAGTGTCCATTTCAAAGCTGAGAACTGGACAATCCAAGGATTTCTTGACAGCTAGACTAAAAGTCATCAGGCTTTCTTTTGTGAGTTCCTCCCACCCTTATGCAGCTAACGGAAACATATTATGCTTTATTATATTACAAACATCAAGCTGGAGTGAATTACTCTTTCCATTTTGAAGATGGTGTATATCAAAATCCAAGCTGTCCCTTTCAAAACTTCATGCTTCAGACACCAGCCTAGAAAATGTTTTTATCTCAATGAGTTACTGCAGAGAGGTCAGATTCTTGTCAACAGCTAGTAAGTTGTATAGATATACTGACAGGATCAGGACCTGCTAAATTAAAAATGGCATGTTTATGATTCACACCTGCTTTAACACAGGGAAAAAGAAAAGACTGTTGCACTGAAGAGCTACATTAAAAATCAAATTGTATGAAAGATCTTAATCCGGACCTGTAAAATACAATATGTTACTTGGAAGAATATATTTTCTTTGCTGCTAGTCTGATTTTTATCTTTGAATTTATTAGACATCTTCATGATAGAGAAGCACTACAAAAGATAGCCAATTGTGCTCTAGTCCCCTTAGCAGTAAACCCTTTATTTCAGCTGCCAAGAACCTTTAACACTTGAAAAGACACAACAGAGTGGCTTCAGAAAAGGAGATGGTGATTAAAAGTAAGCTTATGTTCTCATGCATATTCCATCACCTTGATATAGCGGTAAACTAAAAGCTTACAAAATGAATGATGCTGACCTGTGCCATATATGCTAATTCAAGGTAAAAGAGCTAGATGACACTATTACAATACTGATTGCAGAAAACAAGATTTTTACTGAAAAATTCAATTCTAATCCCTAAATTTAGAGACAGATAGATAAATACATACATATATACATACATAGATAGATACTTATAGACATTTCTGGCCTAAACCTATATATCAATATTCAGCATATATTCAGTTTTTACTGAAACAAACCTGACTTCAACCGAGAAGTTCAAGCAGCATGCTGAGCAAACACTCATCATTTCCAGACTTCTTATTTTTTCATTTGTTTGTATATTAAGGAAAATATTTAAACTACCAGTGACTTAATAAATGAGATTTTAAGACCAAGCTTAAAAGATCAGTGGCCACAAATGCAGTTGAATTAAACAGTCACATTTCTGAAACACACCATTTGGGTAGTTGATTCCTTTGTTCATTAGATTAAAAGGAATTCAATCAAATAACAGGAATATTTATTCTTCCTACCGTTGTACTTATTAGGAATGCAAGAAAGCACTCTTTGATCAGACTTGCTGGTGGTTGTGAAAATAATTACATTTGGTATTAATTCTACCACATGCATATAAAGGATTAGTTAAAGTATTAATTCTCATCTTTTCTACAGTTACCTGTTGCATATTTTACTGCTTTGTTAACCATAGGTTGCTGCAACCAGTTTAAAAACCTACAGTCCTTCAGAAATAACAAGAAACACCACATAGTAGCCCTCAACAACATTTATAATTATGTTGTGACCAGAATGAAATTTTTCTAAGCCACTGACCAATAATTTCTTTTAACTGAGTTTGTGTGTCTGACTTGAAAAACAAAACAAAACCAAAATCCAAACAAACAAAAGAGCAAAACAAACAAATAACAAAAAAACAAAGAAAAAACCCCTAGGTCATCAATCTGACCGTAGCATACAAATCCAGTACACCACTCAGCTTGGGCAACTGAACTCTTACATTCTTGATGTCTAACACAAAAACATCCTAAAGTAAATGAAAAAATTGCATTATTTGCTTTAAGACTTGTGTGTTTTTGAAGGCTATGAAAGAAACCTATGCACTGCCTAGATTAGACATAGACTTAGGTTTGCAGGAGCAGACTGTCCAGATCCTTCCCATGAAAATAAAGACATATATGGAAAGAAAGTGCAAATGGACAGGGCAAAAGAAAGACATATTGTTAAAAGGAAGAAAATGTTTCAAGAAATAAAACAATTCTTATTCAAATATTTAAATTATCTTGAAAAATTTACAATTAGAATAAGCTGTCATCAGTGGCTGAAGCTTTTATAAAGTATTTATGGATTTCTATAAAGTTACTTCAAAACAATATACAGTGTGGAATATAAGATATGTGATCAAGTCATGGCAAACTAAATATATCTTACTGAAGTAAAGTGGTTTTCCCTAACAAAGTGATCTAAACCTAGGAATGCTTACAGCACTTACACTGGTGAAAACATCTTTTTAAGTAGAAATACTTATCCGTTTATTCTAAAATATGATGTGCAATTTGTAGAGACGTAATTGCTATTGTGAGTAAATAATTTAGTAGTGACTTAAGGACACTCTCCTCTGTTGCTCCTTGCTCCTTGGCATTTCTTCTGGGATGAAGGGAATGTGCCTAAATAATTCTCACTTCGTAATGCTGTAATGAAGATTTTTTATATAAGGACATCAGGGTTCTGCAGAACACTGGAATGGTTAGTTTAGAGCAGTTTTACCCACTACTCTAATTTGTAGTGCATGTAAAAGGTAAGGCTAGATGAAACACTATTAGGTCCACTTCGTATCTTCTATCCCTGCTGTAGTCTGCTGATGTAGGAGTTAAATTTCACTCTAAGTGCTCAACACCTTCCTATTGTGAATGGATATTTTTCTGTTAATATCTATAGCTGGAAAACTAATTGTCTTCACTCTAATTCCTAACTGTCTTCTCACAAGAGAAGTAATTATATCATAGACTCATAGAATATGCTGAGATGGAAGGGACCCAAAAGGATCATCAAATCCAACTCTTGGCCCTGCACAGGACATCCCAAGAGTCCCATCATGTACCTGAGAGAATTCGCCAAACACTTTCTGAACTCTGTCAGGCTTGGTGCTGTGACCACTTCCCTGGGGAGCCTATTCCGGTGCCAAAACACCGTCTGGGTGAAAAACCTTTTTCTAATATCCAACCTAAACCTCCCCTGACACAACTTCAGGCCATTCCCTTGGATTCTGTCACTGGTTACCAGAGAGAAGAGATCAGTGCCTGTCCCTCCTCTTCCCTTCATGAGGAAGTTGTAACTGCAGTGAGGTCTCTCAGCCGCTCGTCATACAGCTTCCCCTCAAGGCCTTTCACTATCCTCATGGCCTTCCTTTGGAAACTTTTTAATAGTTTTATGTCATTTTTAGGAGTTGATTGTCCTGCTCTACTCTGCACTGGTATGGCTTCACCTTGAGTACTATGTGCAGTTTTGGGCACCACAATATATAAATTAAAGTGCTCACTTTATATTTAAGAAATCAACTGTTTCAGGACTAACCCTTACTTACTGGGTGTTTGCTTACGAAAGGCTTTAGTGGTCTTTGTTCTAACAATTTATCATTATTGTTACTCAAGGAACAATGAGTATACAGCAACTTTCTCTACACTTCCTACTCAGGTGATATTTTCATAGAATCACTGAATGGTTCAGTTTGGAAGGGATCTTTAGGATCATCTAGTTCCAACCCACTTGCTGTGGGCAGGGACACCTTTCACTAGACCAGGTTGCTCAGAGCCCCATCCAATTCACCCCCCAAAAATTTAAAACAAAGCTCATTTACTTAAATAATTTTCTTGAAATGCTTTAAATGTTTTAGGACCAAACAATATGTCTGGTTCCCAATTACAAGAAAAAAGAAAAAAAAGATGCAATACAAGTTGAAATATAAAAAGAGGACTTGAAAATTTTTTGCTTTATGAAAATTACTACAGCTTTCACAGTTTCAGACGCAGATAGCTTTTTCCTCTCCTAGATACTTATGTCTAAAACCTTAATAAAGGTTCCAGTGTCCTCTGATGAGTACGTATAATTTCAGTTAATGCTAACTGGGAATGATATACGTGTAGCAGAAGAAAAGAACTCAAAGGCAGTATTCCATGAGGGATGTAGGTAGGCATGAATTTTAACGTTTTGGGGTTTTGTTTTGTAAAATAAGAATATGCCACGATCTCTGTGGGTTTCCTAGAAATCTGATGAAAAATCAGAACAACTGTGGATTTTTATTGTTAGTTTTGACCGACAGCAATTGATTACTCCAAAAAAATCCCTTCATCAACAAATCCATTCCCATTCCACAAAAGTGCAGGAAATATACCAAAGAACATTTTGATTTATAGAAGCATTACTCAAATACTAAAATAAGCACAACTATAAATTACGTCCAGTAAAGCCATTATAAAATTTTAATCAGGGCCACAGAAAACCTACCAAATTTCTATTAAAAAAATAGTAGGAACAAAATGACCTACTTGGAAATGAAATAAAAAGTGTGCCCACCAATTTTAGTTCTCTGAGGACTTGCTAATTTTCAAAATTTTTTGAACAAGAACTGAAAACCAGTAAGTATCATGATCAGTTGGCTAAATCCCATATACATCCAAGCAGGATCCAAGTCCTGCTTTCCCCTTTGATGCACATATTAATCCTAAGTCTTTGGGCTCACAACGGTGGTGTGTTCTTTATACATTTGACCTTAGTGCTCAATTACTTTTTACAATATGTTTGAATATAAGCTGACCCAGAATGATTGACCGTTTTTCCTGTTGATTAGAATGCTGATACAAACCCTGGTAGAGCTGCTTAGTTCATCTTAAAAACATATATTGAGGACACCCATTATGACTACTCAGACATTCAAATTTCAGCAAGAAGATGAAAATATTGGACTGAACCCTCTTATATTATACCTGAAAGTTACATCTGCAAAGCATTTTATCTACAAAGAATCAAGGGACAACAAACAATGCAGGTGCGCAGGGCCAGGAGTTGGATTCAATGATCCTATGGGTCCCTTACAACTCAGCATATTCTATGATTCTGTGACTATTAATCTAGTTCTCTTTTTTTTTTGCATTTATCAAAAGTATTTGATGTTCTAATATGGAATTTCATGTTCAATATTTTTGTATTTTTTCATTAAGACAAAGCCTTAGCAAAATGACATTTTATTCCAAATTTTAGATTGACTTCTGAACCAAAGGTATTTATTTTTCAGATGCTGCTTCAAACATAAGGTGACCAAATGATCAGAGGGTTCAGAATTCATAATCAAATGCTAGCAATATCTGCACAGAAAAGTATTTCTTTCTCTGCTTTTTCCTTGATCTGAAAAGGTGACTGCTCAAAATAAACCTTTTAAGTTCTTGCTGTGGGAACTTGCTCAGTTTCTGTATTCAGTCACACAGAGAGATACACTACTAGCCCTACTAGCCCTCCAGAGACCGTATAGCCATATAAGAAACAAATTTTTTCTTTCCTCTCAGACTATCAACAGAATAGCTAACTAAGCTCTGAATGCTCAACATAGCTACCTTGACCTGCCCTGAGGTGCACTCCTAAGAAACACCAGCCTTGAAATATTAGCACCACTGAAGTTCAATAGATGCTTTAACAGAGCACAGTTGTGAAAGTGACAATTAGGAGACAAGCAAAAGTATAAATCTAAGTGATTTTACTTGTTAACAGAACAGGGTTTTTTTCAGGAGTCACAGGGATAAGAAAACTGATACAGTAAAAGATTAAAATTTAAAATGTTCCTTGTATGACTTTCTAGAATAAATGTGTACTTCTTCACACTTCATACGGGATTATACTTTCACTGTACGTTAAAGAGAAAGGCTGGAGGAGGAAAACAAGTTGACCAGCTGTACATAAGGAGTCCCCAGACAAAAAAAAAAAAAAAAAAAAGAGAGAACTTTGTCAAAATAGGAGATTCTAAAAAAAATTCCTGCAGAAGTAACGTTCATATTTTCATTCTACATCACTATTAGAATGATTGTATTAAAATAACCCCTAAAACATACTTGCATATAAATGCTTGAACTATACAGGGAACTGAATGAAAACACAGGATTGTCTTGTGCCTACAGTCAGATTAAAATATTTATTATGAGCTGAAAATCTAGTCTTTCAAAATTGTGTGCAGCTTTATGGTTTTTTTACAATTTTTTATCTCAATCCTGAATAGAACTTTTAAAAAAATCATCCATGTTTATTTAATTATGTGTACTTCTTTAAAATATTAAAAACAACATTAACAGTTTTAGACATTAATTATGGACTCCATGAAATAAAAAAGCTAACTTCATTGTCAAGAAAATTCTTGAATGACCTTTGAAAAAAGAAAGCATGCTCATATTCAAAAATTAGAAGGATTTATTTTGTGACCTTCATCAAAGCACTCATCAGACTGTCAACTCATCGTATTACTTTTTAAATACTAGACTGTTCTTAGCAATATGTATTTCCAGGTAAAATCACATGTGCTATGCAAGTACATGTACTGAATTTACTATTATTCTATAGTATTTTCAGTTTTGGAGAGATATAATAATATAAACATGTTTGAATTAAACATGGTTATGTGAGGTAATCCACTATGTTTATAACTCCACATCTCTGTATTTTAGAATGAAGTTTCTCATAAAACATATAAAAAGTTGATATATAGCAGAATTTGCCATGAAAATTCTTAGATTATTCCGCTCATACCACCAGTGATTTACCAACATGACTATTGTGTTTTTTTGTAGCTCTGGGATTAAAATGTTGGTTTTTGCAATTACACCAATTTGTTGAGAGAAAATAATTTGAAGGAAAAGAAAGAACTGCAAATCATAAAATATGCATATATAAATAGGAAACAATATGTTATCTTTGGTTTTATCTATTTCCAAGCAGGGAAATTAACTCCTACTTTTTTTTTTTTGTCACCTAAATTTCAGAACTAAGCTGAAATACGTTAAGAAATCCCACACCAATATTAAACCGCACATTTTAAAACTGCTGTTTTGAATTGCTATGTTGATTTTTTATATGCTGCCAATTTGTGAAAGCTGCTTTCCAGCAATTTCAAATGTCACTTCATTTAAAATTTCAGCTTAATAGATACCAGTTATACAAGGCTTGGTAGTCAGGAAAATTTAAAAAAAACAAACAAGCAAGCAAAAAGAATAATGTAAAATATCTGTTTCCCTTTCTGTGTCCATGCTTTTCCTCAGTAAGTTTCAAAAAACAAGGAGTCTTACTTTTGTATTCCAGGTGAAAACCAGCTGCTGCCACACTAATGTCAGAGTGAAAATGAAGGTAAAGTTGATTGGAGGTGCTATTCAACAATGCTGGCACAGTTGTACCTGGAAAAATAAAAGTTATGGAATAAACTATAGCATGCTGATCAGAGTTTTGTATTGAAAAGACATAACCAGGACTGAATCAGATAAGCTTATTTTATTCTCATTACATACATGGGAATCTCAAATATTCTGGTGTGTTCTGCCTTGTTTTCTCCTGAAGTTGCAAGAAAAATTTGATTACTAGTCATACCAATAAGAGGTTAAGCAAGTACAATCAAACAAGATCCCATCATGTTTAGAGGAAACCTTATTGACTTAGACAGAAAAAAAAAAGAGATGTAAACAGAAAAAAACCCCACATAAATAAAGGATTTGATTAAGAGAATAAGCTCAACTGCCATTTGCCTTTTCCCCCACATTTCTATAAAACCCGCAGTACAGAAAAAAGCATTTGAGATTTTTTTCGGTGTACTACACATCTTCTTTCTACAATAATATTTCAACCACTTATGCTAATTCAGAGGATATGACAAGAAATGAAGAAGCAGGTAAAACACATTAAAAAAAAAGACATACTAGCTTTTCCTAATTCAAATATTTATAATAAAACTCTGTGTGCTACACAAGCTTACCACTAACCCTGGATACAGTCTTTGCCATTGGAATTGCTAAGTCTGACAAACACTGATTTTATTACCACATGATACCATGTAACTCATATTCTACTGTCTAAAGCTGGAAAGTCTACTGAGGCTAAAAATTACATCATTTTCTATGATTACCATCAAAGACAGTATCAAGTAGCTAATGAACTTCAATGGTGGATGCATGAGAAATATTCTCATTTCCTGTGGGGCATTTTCTGTTTCTATAGTAACTGTGAGCAGTCTAGGTATGAGCCTGAAATTTGGGCTTAAAAAGAAATGCTGAAAAGAATTACCTTCCTCAGTCTACAATCTAAACTAGGAACTGGTAAATACTCTTAATCTAAAACTGAATTTAGGCAAAATCTTAATATAAACAGAGGAAGTAAAAGATGACAAGCTGGCCTTTACGGAAGGTGTTTACTGTCTGACGTGGAAACTCAAAGTATTGAAATTCAGACAGTACAGAGCATTCACATCACACAATATTTACCCTGGAGTACAGAAAACAGTGATGCATCTTCCTGGAAGAAGGACTTTTCATAGTATCTGGTAAGGAAACCTCCCTGTCCGGCCATCCAGACAGGGTGGTCACACTCCCACCACCAGAGACTTTCACAGCAGGGACCGAAGCCCCTTCACAGCAGGCAGCTCCGGTGATCCAGCAAGTCCTCGTTTCATTCCCTGCACCCCACACTCTCACAGTCACACCAGGTTTCCTCACTGGTTCCACCCCAGGTCTCCCGCAGCAGAGTCTCGGGTGTCTCATTCCACAAAGCCATTTATTCACAGTGCAGTTACACTGAAACAGCTCAAGCTGGTGCCTCCAAGGAGAAGCCCAACCAAGAAATCCCTGAGCTTTTACACCCTCAGAGTCTCACCACTCACCATAAAAGTCTCTTCTTCCCAAGTCCTCACCTCCTCTCTGTGTCTCTGAGTGTCCTCTCACCAGGCTGAGCCATAGGCCTCTAGGCCCTTTGTTGTGCAAGGTGTTGGCACTTCAAGGCCTCTTGCCTCAGGCTGCACCACCCAGAGCTCCATGAGCAGCCTGAACTGCAGCTGCTCACGCAGCTACTGGCACCAACTGTTATTCCTCAACAGTATCCACAGAGAATTTGAAATACATTTCAGGATGTTTAAGGTGTCCTGTAAAAATGAGGATGTTCTATTATACTCTTCAATGAACAAAACTGACCTGGCAGTTATGTTCCTTTGTAGGATCTGGTAACATTTAACACCAGTCTTCCTTAAAGGTGGATGTTCAGTAAGATGAGAAGTCAGATCCTATTGTACTGTGGGAAATAAATGAGGCTAGTTTCTAATTCTCATAATTGCCACATTCAATGGCATCATTCAGGCCAGCTATCTGTCACAAATGGAACTCCCAGGGACTGATACTGGTCCCTACACCGCTTCAACATCTTCAGAAATTATTTGGGTGGTGGGATTGAAAGCACTCTCACCAAGTTTGCTGGTGACACTAAACTGAGTGGAGGGGCTGACATTTCAAGAGTCACCTGGAGAGACTGAAAGAGTAGACTAGCAAGAACAGTATGAACTTTTACAGAGACAAGTGCAAAGCCCTGCATGTGTGTTTGAATAAGCAAAAGAGCCTGCTACAGGCTAGGATTTGTGTGGTTGGGGAGCAGCCTTGCTGAAAGGACCTGGTACTGTTGCAGTGGACAAGCTGAACATGAGTCAGCAGTGCACTGCTGCAGCAAAGAAGGCAAATAGGTTCCTGAGCCACGTCCAGAGGGGCATTACTAGCAGAGATAGAGAAGTGATCATACTGCTCTTCTCAGCCCTTGTCAGGCCATGAGTGGAGTACCATGTCCCATTCTGGTCCCCACAATGCAAGAAAGACAAGGACAGACTGGAGAGGGTCCAAAGGAGGACCATGAAGATGATCAAAGGCTGGAGAACCTACCCTGTGAGAAAAGACTAAAGAAGTTAGGTCTCTTCTTCCTGTAGAAGAGAAGGCTCAGAGGGGACCACATCACAGTATTCCAGTACTTAAAGGGCTCCTCATTTCAATGGGAGCCCCAAGGAGAAGACAAGGGGCAAAAGGTCCAAGATGCACTTGGGAATGTTTCATGTTAACATTAGAAAGAATATTTTTACAGTGGGAACAACCATGCCCTGCGGCTACCACCCAAGGAATATGGTAGAGTTGCCGTCACTAGACGTTTTGAAGATGCAACTGGACAGAGTGCTGGACAATATTATCTAGGTTCCCTTTCTTACAAAAGGTCTTGTGAGGTCCTTTCCAGCCTGGATTCTTCTATGATTTTATGATTCTATGATCTAACTGTAATTCTACTGTTCACTTGCTAACCTCTGCCTTTTCTGGGATTAGGTATATGAAGCATGGAAGGTATGTTTCAGTGTGGTAACCAGACGTAGAATCCTAATCGTTTTGGACTTCCTTTACTGTCAATAGAGAGAAATGGTGCTCAGAGGGCAGAAGCAGATATCATTGATGATAGGTTAAGTGTAGATATCTCCATGGTAAATATCTAATGCGTAGATGGATACCATGTTAGGCTACAGGAGTCTTACCTCTTCTTAACCTTTTGACTGAGAATCTGTAGTTTGGAAAATAGGCAACTCTCCTCAGAGGCAGTAAATGCATGCATGCCTCCTCTAAAGGCTTAAAAAGGAATGAGGACTGACAGGTTTTCTACTTAAATGTTCCATTACAGTATTATTACAGAAGACTGTGTCCCTTTCAAGTATCAGCAATGGCAACAAAGACTAATGTATCTCATTCCAGAGGTGAACACTACAGTGAATGTGTGATAGTCTTTGCAGCTATCTAAGAAATTTCCAGACCAAGAATGGAGATCAATGGTCATTTTAAGGATTTCTTGGATTAGCACAAACATACAGCATTCTTACCTAATTTCTTTCTAAATTTATCTCCCATCATAAGAGTAGAGTCTCCAGATGTCAACCTCAGTGACTACTGTATTTGTATTCTCTCTCTATACACACATATGTATGTGTGTATGCATTCAAAGGAAGAATCTGCTCTACACATCATGCAGCCAATGCTATATAAAGAAGAAGGTTGGACTGAGCACTCAATGAGATTAAACAGGTAATCTCAGTCATCCAGGAATCTTGGAAGTGATTACAGACTGGCCAAAAAGAAACACTCAGTGAATTCACCTTTCCAAATAAACTGTGTGACATAGTTAACACTATTTAGTCAGTTCTTAGTAGTGGTACATCTTTACTTCTTGAATGTGTATTTAGAAGACAGCTGAATCCACAGAGAGTGAATCAGAAGACAGTGGTTTCATACATGATTTAGTAAAAGAGAAACTTTACAGCTTATCAAATCATGCCTGGAATTCAGTTTCAATGTCACATTATTGGTTCAGTTTTGAAGAACAGAAAATTTCATGTCCTTTTTACATATTCTTTCCCATGCAGAAAATAATTATTCATTTTAGGTCTGACATTCATTACACAAGAGAAAAATCCACAATAAATCCATGCTACTTTATCTCCAATGAAGTATTTCTAATATAAAAAGCTGCCTTTTTCAGTTTCCCTGGAAAGTAGGAAGGCTTTTAAGGTAAAGCAAAATGACACACTTACTTTTTAGAATAAGGAAGTGTTTTGAGTCTTGAGTATTGTTGAATATGGTTAAATGCATAATTTCATCTGTTCTTTATCCAGTGGATCTGATATATTTGCCACATAATTCACTTCCAAAAGTTGATTAATTTTCATAATTTCATTTTCCTTATTGTTAATTTAACATACAGCCTTGTTCCTAGCATTTAATATAAAATGGTATAATCTCTTGGTCTGGCTGAGATAATAATCACTGTAGCTGGCATGGTGCTGTGTTTTGGTTTTGTGACTAAAACCACATTGATAACACAGGGATGTCTGAGGTATTGCTGAGCAGCGCTTACACAGCATCATAGCCTTCTCACACTATCCCACCAGTGAGGGGGCTGGGGGTAGCCAAGAATCTGGTCAGAACAGCTGACCCTAACTGACAAAAGGGATATGCCACAACTTATGGTATCGTGTTCATCAGTAACTTTTTTAGGAGATTTTTCATTTCCTTGTTAATCCAATATACAGCTATACTTTAAAAGTTTGGGAAATCACCAGAGAGGCAAAAATCCACCTGCTTTAGCTACATCAGAATCAGATCAGTAATCATGAGTCTGGGTTGTTATTCATGACTTAATCCCTTTCTCTTGGTTTGGTTTACAGAACACACTCTTCCTATTAAAAATTGTCTCATGTAACAGGAGAAAAAGTGCACGTGCTTGATGTACATTTTAAAATACTAATTATATGTTTTTATTATATCCCATTTACATTAATTTTGTTTGTTCTGTGAGGTCTGGTGAGTTTGGATGAATATTGAATGCTTCACCTTTTTACTGAGAAAGGGAGGCTAATAGGGATAAGTTAAGTCAAAGCTATCAAAGGGAGCTCCTTGAATTGTCAGTACCGATTTATATCGCTGTATCTCCTCCATGGGAGGGGTAGGAAATATAAAAGAAAGGATTTTTTTTAAAGTATTCTCAACTAAATTCCACTAATCAAAGTTAAACATTTTAGTGTCATATTTTCTTCTGAAAACCTCTTTGAACTTGAATATTGCCATGTTTACACCATCTGAAGTTGCCTCCCAAAACCGAGAACATTTCATAATGGTTATCAGAAATGATGAAATACATAGTCCTTGTCTATATGTGTGAGCAAATAAAGACATATTCTCTCGCAAACATATCTATATATAAAATTGTATCTTTAAATCATGGCATATCCTAACCTGAAAAGCTCCCGAGACGCGGTGCTGTCATATCTCCACCATCGTATATTTCAAGGGAGTCCCAGTTATGTTCAGTGGCAAAGCTGATGACCTGGATCTGTAAAACAGGACCACAGAACTTTTTAGACCAACAAGCCATATAAATTTTTAAATGTTCTAAACCCAAAAAAATAAAAAGAGAACATGTACCAAAGAAAATAAGAGACCCAAACAAAAGACACCTCAGTGAAAAAAATGTAAATAAAACATGGTTATTCACTTTTTAAATTGTGTTAACTCTTAGAAAATATGACACTAGGTAAGCAAGAAGAGTTTTGCTCATGTGCTGCCTCATTTTAAACAATTACTCAAAGTGTAAATGAGCAGATAATCAAGATAGCTGCAGAACTCTCAAGGGCCTCGGTAATACCCTAGCAGACAGAAAGAGTTGGTATTTGCATATCAGATTGATGGATCAGGACCTGCTTTCAATAAACTACACAACTAAAACAGAAAACTGCTTGTTAATCATTTCTCATTCATATCCCCATGTGAAAATAAAGCAACACAAAATAAAGGTAAACAAAGAACAATAATGAGAAATCCAAAGCACTAATATTTCAAGTATCCCACCCCCCAATTACAGGATTACTAATTTATGAAAATTCTAGAGAAATAAACAAACAAAGTACTTAATATTCCATGCGTGACAGAATACAGACTTGCCTGAATACCTGATCCCTCAGTCACTATGATTTTCCACACACAATTCAAGCTGTTACCATAAGGTTCAGGGTAACCTGGTGAAAGAATTGTACCTCTGCGCTCAGTAAAATTCCCACTGCATGGCACTGAAAGAAAGTATTATCAGAAATTATTACACAACTTAAACCACTTCAAAGAACAGAGAAGTAGTAATAATTTTACTAAGATCAAAATCATTATAATAATTTGCTTTTGTAGCACAAATACAGACATGAAGCAATCATCTGAACTTAGAAAGTTTCTTATCTAAAATATGAGTGATATCAAGCATAAGATACAAACGGCCTGAATAAACAATTCAGCAATGAACTTCATTTTGCATGTGTGCAGCCTAGAACAGCCCAGCAGCAGAGCTTAATCATGGTTTACCTTAGAGCAACAACAAACTGTAAAGACATAACATTAGAAACAATCATGACTGACAGAAATCATGTGAATTCACCCACAGCCTAAGATAGTTCCAATATTGAATCTAGCTGATAAAGCAGTGTAGTACATTAAATATCTTTACTGTATACACACTTGCTTCTCTAAGGTTCAAGAAAACAGAACAAAACAGAACACAAAAACAGAATACACAGAAAATAGGATATCTACATTTATTTTTAGAACACTCTAATTAATTCTAGCATAAATCCCTAGGAATAGCAATGACTTTTGGATACAAATCCAAATACGGAAAAGGTAAAACATTTCAACATTTACAAAAAAGTTTTGGAGTGCTAAGCATTATTTCAGTGCAGGTCTATTGACAGACTAAAGAAAATTAGTTATACTTAACAATGCTGTCATTATTCAATGTACACTATGCTTCTGCTTGAAAAAAGAAATCATTATCCTATGTGTGATAGAAATACACAACAAGTACTGTGTAATAAAGCAGGTAAAGACACTTCCGGAGAATTAAATTCTGTCCTGTATTTCAAACTGTAGATAAGTCATGAAAAGAATGAATGTTCAAGAAAATGTGCATCACACTTGTTCATATAATCTAAGTCATTATATGAAACACCACTGTCTATGAGCCAGCTGGTACTCAATTATTTCTTGATATGGAAAACTGCACTTTTAAATTGGGCATGACTGATACTAATCGAAAGAGAGTGAATATATGGGTTAAATACTACTTTCTGAAACAGCTCCTGAATCCTAATTCAGAGACGTGTGACAGAACAGACAACTTAAGTGTAATTGCTTACCTACACAGCTTGGTACTGTGTCATTCCACTGAGCTAAGGCATTCGGTACAGACTGACATCGGATAGCTTTTGAGCCTTGTAGCAGATAGCCAGGACTACACTCAAATCGAACAACAGAGCCTGCTGAAAACTCAGAGCCAATTCTCCTTCCATATCTAGGCTCTGGAACTGAGCTACACTGTGTATCACTTGTGCGTGGAACAGCTGTATGAAGAGAGAAAAAAATAAAAAGTCATGAATACAAATGACAGTCACAATAAAAAGAAAAGACAAATTAAAATGTTGATTGTTTCTTGTATGACACAGCTTAAATCATGATGCTTGCTCTGCTTCTGTATTCTCTAAGAATGGAATAATGCATTTATGGCTGTTAGCTGCAATGTGGTTTTGGGCTGTGACTGTGTACAGTCATGTGGGTGCCATGGCAGCTTGGAGACCTTTCGACTTTGGATGCACAGCTTTAGGCATGAGACAATCAGTGGGTGTTTCTGCAGCCTTCCTCAATGACAGGATCCTATATCTACTACCTACTTCACTTAATAAATATGGGGCCTGTAGCTTCTCCCTAGAACTTTCTTATTAGAAGCCCCAAAAAATATTGTGGTGTAGTTAATCAAATACAAAGACAACATAATATCTTACAAATATTTGATTTATCATACTGGAGAATATAAAGTGATAAAAATACACCCTCCAGGGTACTTCAGTGTTTGCTGTTGACAACAATTATTTTTACCAATAATGTCTGGGAATTCATAAACCTGATGTGATACAAGAACAGTTAAAAGACTGTAAGCAACACATAAAGAGTAAAATAATAACATTCATTAGAAGCTCATGGAATAGTTTTCCCTTTGGTTTCATTATTTATAAACACTTCTCAATAACAGGAGTATTTTATACCTACTGGCTGTTGGTACTGTGCATGTTGTTTGTATATCAAACTTGTTCTTACTACATTTCCTTTTGCAGTTAGCTAGTAAATGCCAATTTTAAAACAAACTAAAAATATTTATATAGAAAATGACAGGTATAATTTGTGTGCAATATCATCTATGTTATGTAGTATAATAAAATAAAGGTACATTAAAAATAATCTCATTAAATATATATGCAATTTTTCTGTGTGAGTGGCACGTTCAAAAGCTTTGTTTGATCAGCTTGGTTTGTTCAAGAATTAGTTTTAGAGCATCACTGCATCCAAATATGAACAAATAACATGATGAAAATTGCCTGACATTTAGTCCTCAAGTAAAAAAGACATAAAAAGGCACCAGGGGATGGGGAAAAAAAGAAGATGGGTGTTACACTTTATTCCTGTCAAATTTTCAAGCATGATGCTTCTGGCTTACTAACGTACACAAAGTAACAGTTATATTTAGTTTTATTTTACAGCATTATGTTTAAATTCCTTTGCTGGCCTGAAGAGCGAAGAGTGATATTTCTATCTGTTCATGTGCACAACTGTACACACACCCCCCCACAAGTGTTCAGCTACCCTGGTCACTAAGTAAAAGACAAGGTGTATGGAGCCTGTATATACTTATCTTCATATTGGTAACTTTATGTTCATCCTATTCCTTATACTGTCATTTGCTCTATTCAGAATCATAATTATTTAAGTTTTAAGTACTTGTAAATGCTCTAAAAATCAACATTTCAAAACAGGTTGGATACAGAACACTAACTGAAATCAATCCTATCTTAAATCTAGCATTAAACATGCAACACATTTTAGCAGAACATTACAAGTTTTCATGGATGATTACATTATTTTCTACCAGTTTTCAGAATTACTATAGGTAGTTAAGTTTGAGCAAGTATTACTGAATGTAGAGAAAAACTTTTGCAAAGAAGATTTAAAAATAATTGATACTAGCAATAACAGAAAAATACATTCTCGTTTTTACTAATATGCAGTGAGTGATTTGTCAGACAAGTTCAGACAGGTGCAGTAACATGTATTTTTCTTCTAAGTCAGTACTTTGGATGGTTGCAGAAGATTTTAACCTTGAAAGCTTAAGAAAGCTGTAAAATGTATTCAGGATCTAAAGAACGGTCAGAGCATACTCCTGGGTAAATGCACAATACAGCAAAAGGAGAGCAAATACATTTTATTAAGTTTTTTTCTATTGGTTAAACACCTTATACAGTTTAAATAAACAACTTACCGTTCAGCACACTATATATGTGGCTTTGTTCAAATAAATAGGAATTTGTGATTAAGTTCTCAACAGGACCTCAGTATCACACAGATGCTCTATGAAACTTGTTCATGTATGCAGTTCTAACCATGGGAGGAAACTGTTCTGCACTTGTGGAAGGATAATGAAGAAACCGTAGTTCCAGGATTTCACACAGTCACAGCTCTTCCTGACCACAACCTGCAGGCCAGCTGCAGTCTGCCAGGTCAGTTCAGCTGATCCAGCTTGCTCTTTTTTGCTCTTTTTTGCTCTTTTATTGGGATTAATAGCCTTTGCTCTACCCAAGTGTCTTCTGCACAAGCACTATTTTACCCAAATCTTTCTTTCTGTGTTATTGTATAATGACTACACTGGAATAAGTGATGACTTTACAACTGCCTAGGTGATGATGGCTGCTCACACATCCAATTGCATGATTGAGTGTCATATGCCTGGAACTACAGCTTCTGCCATGTAATTAGGCCTTAATCCATCCCCTGATCAGGACTACTTGTTCAAATGGGCATTTTGGCCATGAGATAAGTCATTCACAATTATGTGACAGCAAAGGGTTCAGTACATTGTTGTGGAAAAGCCAGTCTTGATTCAGGGAATTAATACTTAATTATGCTTAACTTACTACCAATTTTACACAAACTTCTGATCACAGATTCAGGACTTAAAAAGATAGGGGCCACAAACAATCGAACAAGTTAATTAAAAAGTTTTACTTCATTCTCCCCAGGCTCAACTTCAAACACCTGTCCTCCCCTTCTTTTTCTCAATTTCCTTGTGTCCATCTTTGTTGTACCAATGAGGTGGGAGACAGCAAAGGAGGTTGGGGTACATGCTCTCTTTTTGCATTTTCCCCCAATGTACTTGGCATTCTACTCAACCTTCTCCTCCTTTTTACTTCTTCAGGTTTTCATATCACTCTGTTCCTGAATGTTTCTCCTTCAGCATGGATCTTCCATGGGCTACAGCTTCTCAAAGATGTTCTTTACTGCAGAACAGGACTTTCACAGGCTGCCAACCCCTCTGAGGTGTTCTCACTCCAGCAGGTGTTACCCACAGGCCATAGCCCCTTTAGAAGTACAAGCTCTTTGGCAGGGAGGGCCTCTTTCCAAGAGTGTCTCCAACAATCCCTCCAGCAGCATCTCTAGCAGCATGTACCCAGAAGCATCTTTGCCCCAAAGCAGTCACTCTCTCAAATATTTTTGAGAACAGGCACCACATGGTGCTCTGACAAGTGGGAGTTTTGGCATGTGAGAGGTTGCTTATACCAGCCTCACAGGATGCTGTTTGTGGATGGGACATGGTATCTCACGGCCTCCTCCCACACAGGTCACCACCTCAGCCACCTGCTAGTTAAACTTTTAGCTTCTCACATGTCTAAAGCTTATCTGTCTTACATAAGAGACTACACCTCCTGACTGAAAATTCCATTCATTGTGTGGAAGAAACTCTTGCTCAGCCTTCTACCATCTTTCCATACGTATTTTTTCACCCAATTTCTCAAAAGGGAGAAAAGTACTGAAAAAAAATCCTTTCCGTTTCTCTAACCCTTGCCTAGCATCCATGTCAGAGAAGCCCTACAACAGGCAAAGGACACTTTTTAACAGTCAGATTTAAGAACATCCTATAACTTTCAATAATAGCATCAGGAAATTTGCATACATGCACTAGTCATCCATACATTTTTTGTGTAACTAGACCTTTTAGCACCTCTCAGCAAAGGATGTCATCAGATCATCTGGTTTCATTAAAACATTGCCTTATGAAAGTTATTTTCCTGTGAGCAAGCTGCCTCTTACATGATAGCAAATGTAAGGGCAGTTTACTAGCACTCTTCAATTAGTTTACACAGCAGAAATATTTTTTCAGGCTAAAAGCTGATATTTTAGTGAGATCAGCCATGACAACCACAAACATCCATGGCTACAGTTGTATCAAATTATTCTATTGCCAGCAAGAAACACTCAATGACATTTAAAATTGACATTTTGCTCAACTTTTCAGAAGTTTTACTAATACTCTGTTAATGGTTACAGTGAGATAAGAAATGCTAAAGATGCACAATCACTCTAAGAGGTACTATTTTTTTTTAATCCTTCCCCCTCTGTTTTAAAAAGAACAGCCTTAAGAACAGATGGAATGCAAACTATAGATAACAATAAAGTGAGGTAGTTCCACACTGCTTAAAATGGGATTTAAATAGTCCAAGGAAAAATGTATTACAGTTTCAAACATCTATAAAAAGTTAGGAAAATAGGTCTGTTTCTCTAAAAGGTGACACAGCTGACAGCTCAGCTGAAATGCCTCCAAGATTATTTCAGCTGGAAGAGACCTACAACAATCATCTAGTCCAACTGCCTTTCCAATTCAGGACTGAGTTAAAGTTAAAACATGTTATTAAGGGCATTTTTCAAATCCCTCTTAACCACTGACAAGCTCAGGGCATCAATCATCTCTCCAGGATGTCTGTTTAAAAGCAGGACATTATGTGTCATGGTAGCACATATAAACAGTCTTAGTTCTGCTCTCTAATTACATCTAGCAGCCAATGTGTGGCTGTGCATTTTATTTTTGTCACAAATCAGATCAACCTGATTGTTAAAGTCACAATCTTCTTTTATTCATATTTCTCTTTGTCTTCCTCATCCTAGTATGCTAACCTTCTTAATTATCCTCTTTAAAATCTCAGCTGATCTAACAAACTAGTTCATGCATTTGTATTGTGTAGCAAGTAAAAAACCCCAAATAATAAAACCCCATAAATATTTGGATGATAGAAAGATTTCCTTTTTAAGGAAGGAACTCTGCATTGCTGCAGCCTGGGTTATATAAAAATACAGGCTCTTGTTTCTTAGGTGACATCATAGCAGGAAGACAACCTTAAGAAAGCCTGAAAAAGAAAATCCCAATCTTCTTAAACTATTGCTCTTAGTGTATCTCAACATACCCGACCCTAATATTTTGGAAGACTAGATATTCATTCAGTCTCATTACAGACACTTTTTATCTATTGCGTTAAATACAAGGAAAAGTGATCATCTGAGAAAAGAAATGAAGGCATAGATGACATACCCAGATAAAAAGAAGTTTTTGAGAAAGTGGCATCACAAAAGCCATTTAATCTGAATCAGAAGCTGAAGGCCTTATCTGTTGGTTGCTCAAACCAGAATGTCAAATAAGCAAGCAATAACTTTTTCCCCCTTGAGCCTTCCTTTAAGCTTTTGCCTATACTGTTGTCAACCTAGACTTCTCAAAATGTATCACAGAGGCATTCCATTTTCTATAGTAATTATCCCCCATTTTTCAGTAAATGTTTCATACTGCTGTGAAACAAAATTGAAATCAGCCCAGTGGAAAACTGAACAGAGAAGAAGGTCAACCTGGAATAGAGGGCAATAAATAAAATTATTGACTATCCAAACCAGATTACTGTTTTCAGTATGAGAGCGGATGTCACTTCTGAAGTATTTAAAAGGCTAGCAAGCAGGTGGTCACTGGAAGTATGATCACACGCTTTACAAGAAGAGAAAAAAAATCTCAGAATGATAGAGCTTGTTAAATACCACTAACTCATTAACCAATATATGTATACATATATAATTGTATTTAGTAAAGCTCTTAAGATATATTTTAAAATATATGAAAATCCCATGGTATTTAAATAGCTTCGTGATTTTCCTGAGATAAATAAAGTGACTTTGCCTAACTCATTTTGGGCTCTCATTTGTTAAAATCTATTTCTTACAGTTACTAAAAACATAAATGTCTGAAATAAAGCATAGCATTGTGCTCACTTGGAGACTTCCTGCTCAATAGCAATCTATGTGTGTATATATACAGCTAATAGAATTTTGGGGTTTTATCAGCATGAATTCTCTAAAAGCAGCAAAAAATAACACTTCAGACATAGGAAAACCAAATAGACTAAGACAGAAATATGTCATTCATATGCAAATGGATATTTCAGCAAATGCTGAAAGCTCTTGTCTAATTCCAGAAGTTTATAGCCTCCCTCTTTTACGACTAATTTAGGATGATAAGTTTTAATGCAAGTGTGTGTAATATGCTTCTGATGTGTAGTAAGGTTAGGTAACAGTATCTTGAGATATATCCAAAGTAGAATGTGCAGTCATGGTGGTATCTTTTTATAAACACAAAAGTCAAAAGGCTTAAAAATCAGTCCTAACAAGCTCCTTACAACTGTGGAAATATTCTTGAGGTGAGACAGTTCTTTCCCTTTATTTGCTGTGTCAAACTAGGACTGTGCTCCAATGTTTAAAGAAAAAAAATCAAAAAGGAATCTAGGAATCTTAATAATATTATTTAAAACCATCCAAAACTACTTTTACACTTCAATTTAGTAAAGGTGAAACGGTAGTATACAATAAACCACAGTGTGCAATGTTAAGCTTACTGGGTATGTAAGCAATACATCTAGTGAACTGCCCCGAAGTCAGTCCTTTGGGACTGCATTTGTTGCCCATACAGGGAATGAATCTGTAAGCACTGCTCCAGTTGTCACCAGACTGCACTCAGGACTCATGGATCAGCTAAGTGTTCTAAGCTGCCCGGCAGAATGCTGACAGACTTGGCCATGCTGTGTCATTCTTGCATTTCAGCTGCAGTGTGCAGACATGCACATAATGTCTCCTCCAGTTCAGCTAAGTCAGAAATGGACCAGCAAGTCTCCCACTCACGCTTGAATACTGAAATGGCCTGATGGTCTCTGCCACAGGAATTTGCTCTCCAAGCTCTCCAAGAAGACACGATTCCTTAGCAGCCTGAACAAAAACTCTTGAAAAATCAGCTGGGAATATTGAGAAAGACTAATACAAATAAGTATGCTCCCAAACCCCTTGAGCTCACTCAGCAGTAAGGGAGCACCAGATTGCAGACTTCTGAGAAAGGCTGGACATATTCAAGTCCGTGGCACCAGACAGGATAAATATAAACAACTGCTGTTTTGAAGCCATCAGGAGAAGACCCAGATCTCTGGAAAAAGGTTAAGACTACACTCACATTTAAAGCAATATGTTGATTTATGCAGAATTAAAAAGAATACAATTCATTAAATTGGCACAAGTGTCTTCCACCAAAAAGCAGACATATTTACCTTGGTAAACAAAGTGAAACCCTCTGGCTGATGCCCCACTCTTAGCACTGAATCGCAGAAGAATTTGATTAGATGTAGCCAAAGGCAACGTCTCTCCTACAAATGGAAACAAAAAATAAATACATAAAACAGAAACAACAGTTATAGCTCTTCAATATGTAATCAAATATGCTGTTAAAAGACAGTTTTATGTTTTCCTCTATAGTTAAAGAAATCATAAGTAACATTGTACAAAATTAAATTTGCCATTGTCAGAATAAAAATACTTCATGATTCAACAAGAGAAATCTTATGGCATTTACTGCAGCAGCTGGAACTACAGCTCCAATAAACTACTTGACTGGAGAACCCTACTGCCACTTGGGGCCAAAAGTATTAGAAGACGTTTTAGTTAACTCTTTTCTGTGACTGAGAGCTTTACTTTGCCTTGCAAAACACATTAAACAAATAAAAGTATTTGAAAAATGCCACAGGGATCTTCATGGAATGTTTACCATTTCAAAACTAAAACTGAGAGAGAGCACAGTCATGACAGAGGAAAATTAAGAACTGAGGTTTTTGTGCAATAATGTGTTTACTATAAATCAAATAGATACGTTACATTCTTTTCATATGAAATATTTCTCCAATTATTGAAAGTAAATACCAAGAAGCCATGAATAGCCCCATACTATAAAAATTTAAAAGTCACATACAAACACTCCTAAATACTACAAATGTACTACGAACTACATTGGTTGCTGCAGAAATACACTTACATATCACTGAAGATGAACACAGTCATTATATATGCACACATTGGAAATTTGACCATGTTAAAATCCATATAAGCTTAATTATGATTTCACAAGGTCAAAATTTTGCTATAGTTACCTGAATGCAACAGCTGGCCTACTTTCAGTCTAAGTGTATGTTTGCATACAGATAATTGCATTTTGTAAATACAAGTAATTTGTGTTTAGATTAGACATTCAGAATATGTAGATGTATATTTCAAAAAGTTTAGGGGCAGAGAAGATAATTATACCATCCAATCTGCCCTTTTATATAGAGATCTGAGAATGTCATTCAACTATTTCTATACTCAAGTGATCAGTTCTTGCCTAAACCATATGTTCCAGAATAATGTTTATTCAAAGATTTAGAAGGGTGTTCCATTTCCCTTAGCATCCTGTTCCGAAGACTTTATTTCCCAAGTAAATTCATAACTTTCTCCTGATTATTTTTTTCCCATACTGAGCTGTGTAAGAAATGTATAGTTCTTTTCTTTATTAATTACCTGAGTGGGATCCAGACAGTGAACTAAGCAGTCTAGCCTGAGAGTTTTCTCCATCAAATAATTCTGCCACATCATTCAAAGCTGTCTGAAAATAGGCAAATTGTCCAAACACAACTACATTAAAAAAAAAAAAAAAAAAGGGTGGAGAGGAAAAAATAAAAAGAGAGAAGATAAAAGAGGAATTTAATCTTCAAAATCAAATTTAAGGATGTATTCTGCTTATCTGATTTATTAATGAATTCCAGCATGAATTTTTCCAACTTATTTCATTGTGTAACATGATAAAACAGCTGCATTAAACTTAAGTGATAAGAATATTTTTTTACTTTTCTTTATTTCGATATTTTTAATTAAAACCAAATTTATTAAATCACGCTTTCACTAAAACCATGCCCTCCAGTCAAACAAGTCTTATTGCTTAGGTGTTGCCTTGGAATTCTGTAAGCCTTCTGTTTTTAACCTTGGAGTCAAATCTTCTCACACAGTGTTATGTAAATAGAGCCAATGTTTACTTAAGTATTGAAATGTGTATAAAAATAATGTAGTGTCAATAAAGAGTATCCATTTTTGCTTCTTTCTGCTGAACCTAGCAGGTGTAAGAGCCTCGTTATTGTGTCCCCACGGACACACTTAGGTACCTATGAGAGTAAGAAAATGGAATATCTGAACAGAAAGGTTGGTACCAAAATTACACTGCCAACTATAGCAACTATTAAGGAGCATCTACTGTCACATAGGATTAGTTGCTTCCCTGGCTTTAGTCTGGGGAAAATTTTTTAAAACATATTGATTTGTTAAATTTTTTAATTTGCATTAGTACTTATTTTATCAGAAGGCTATAAAAACTGATAAAATACTAAGAATACCAGCGTGTTACCAGCTTTGACATATTGCTATACTTAATTTGCACTTCAGCTGTACATAAAGTGTATTAATAAATCATTTAATTATACGTCTCACTAGTAAATATCAAATAGCTCACTGAATTCAAATCTCATATAGCAATAGAAACACAAAGCAAAACCAAGTTAATAAAAATATTTTTTTGTCACTCCAGCCATCTATATTTTATTTACAGCTGAGTCCTTAGAGGTTTCATTGTACATAGGAAGTACCAAATGCATTAAGTTGCTGTGAATTCAGCCTTTTGGTAAATAAGGAGTTAAATGAACCTTACTCCTACTTGTCTGGACTTAGAAAAAGCTGCTTTGTAGAAAATTACACCTTACATACAATTGCACAAGTTTTAGAGATTTTGTCCAAATATTTCTAACCTTTGATTGTTGCGGTGATCCAGCCTGAATCCAGGTTGGATATCAATCAGGGCATCCGTGGGTGGATTTCCCCGGCCAGAACAGTGGGTCCGAGGGCGGGTCTGAGGGCGGACCCGAAGGCGGTCCTGAGGGCGGCACAGAGGTGTAGGCTGTGCCCCCACCAGGTGCCACTCCAGGCTGGGTCACCTCCCCCTGTTCTGGCATGTTCCTTGCCAGTTTTAGCTTGTTAGGTTGCTTATTGGTTCTCCCCTGTTACTCCCGCCTCCAAGTTATCCCCATTGGAGTTCCCTTGATCACCCCATATTATGTAATCCCTCATGTTTATTCATGTTCCTTTATGCATATTCATATAAGTAGCGAGACTCTTCTGTTCAGCTTGTACCCCCATTGGTTGTTTTAAAATGAACCCTCCCCTGAGACCCTATCATTGGTTGCCTGTCACCCCATGTCAATCCCCTATTGGTTTGTGCCCTTTGTACCACCCCCCTTTATAAGCTGGTGTAACTGTCCGTCGGGGCTCTCTGTAGCTCGGCTCTCGTTGTGCTAAGTTCTCCTGGCCTCTCGGGGTCAGGGAATAAAGTGCTGTTAGCTGCTACATTGAGTCTCTCCCTCCTCCTTCACCTCGGCCATTCGCAACACTGTTGCTGCTGACTGCTGCCAGCTCCACGCAGGAGTCAAGGCAGCACAGAGAGACCTGTCTGCTGTGCTCTGGCACGACCAGGACGCCTCAGCTAGACGCTTGCCTGGCCTCCGGGCGGCCAGCGGTCAGTCGGACCACCGAAAAGCGTCATTTGATATAATCAGTTTTGTGATTTTCCACAAACATTTCTGGTACTTTATTGTAAAATTGCTTCCTTTCCCTCCACCGTTCATCTTAAACAAGTGTGATTCTACTCATCTTGCCCTTGTTAAAACACAAAAACCAAAAACTTAAAATAGGAGGAATATAAGAGCTTGTTTTCTGACACCTGATTTTACTCTGCAGGGAGCTTGAATGAATGATTATCCTATGATGATGAACAATGTAATAAATAAGGGTATTTAGGATATGCTTAGGGAGCAGACATAGATGTCTTACCTGAAGTCAATTGATTACTCTGGGGAGAAGTAAAAGATTAAAACCCTAGAATCATTTTCCATGTCACGACTATATTTAGTTTTTATAAATAATTTGCAATACAATATAAACCTAAGGTCATTATTACAAAAAAAGGACTTTTGAACAATAGAACAATGATAATGATTGATAAACCAGTAGAAGAAATTCTTACCAAATTCTTTAGGGACAGTTATTGAATAATGGCAAGTCTGTCCAGCGGTGTAATTATGAGGATAATTTGGTGATAAAACCACTCCCTCTGATCCAGTATACTGCCCACCACATGGTGCTGGAAACAAACACAAAGAAATACGTTATATTAATTAGGGTTGGCTGTATTAGTTAAGTCTGAAAATAAAAATCTAAATATCCCAAAATGACACTTTACTGGTTTTGCTTTTGTTTGGTTTTCCTGTACTGAAATATCTAATGGTTCTTTCAATTTTTTTAAAATTAGAATACATGAGAGTTTTACTTGACTACAAGTATTCACATAGGACTGGAAGTATAAGTTATTTAATTGAAAGGTACTGTAAACACAAACTTTACGTTGGGTTTTCATTTGAATCTCTGTCTATATCTATCCATGTTAAAAACAGGTCAGGAAAAAATACAGTACTACATAAAAAAATGGCACAGAGGAATACATAGGTATGTTGACACTACCCTGCACAGAATGCCAAGGATTCTGCTTTGTGAAAGTATGCTTTATTTTTTCCATATCTTACTAGATGATTATGGAAAGAGCACATAGATCATACATATTAAAAAAAAAACTCTGACTTTATATGTATATTAAAGAAACAACAGAAAGGTAAGAGAAACTTTTTAGAGCTACGGAAGTTAGAAGGGATATTTTAAGAACAGTGGAGCTCAAACCTCCAAGACAAGTCAAGATTTATATGAGTAGTAGTTCTGTCTGTATCATGCGAAAAAGAATAACAATGTATACATGGCATGTTCCTCCATGTATAGGCTGTCAGTGTGACACACTAAGGGACTGATGGAATGGCTATTCTTAAGTTTAAATATGTCCTTGTGTTGGATATTGAGTAAAACGGTTTCTATACACTGAAAACAAAGTTTTGCTGTCACTCTACTCACAATTTTTGAAAAGCCTGGCTTTCTATCAAATTCTTCATCAAAATATAAGTCTTGTATTAGGTAAGTTACATGTAATTCAGTGTTCTTTTTATTGTGAGAAATGATTTAATAAAAAAATGTATTTTTCACCAGAAAAACAGATTGTCGTAAGAAGTTATCTTACCCAAAAAACCAATAATGAAATCATTTTATAAATAAATAAATAGATAAATAAGGTCATAAAAAATAGCATAGTCATATTAATTTGGTTTTAAGCAAGGAAAATATCATTCTACTATAAGGAACAAAGTAAATCAATATTACCCTGCTGTGGGCACCTTACATATAGCAGAATACAATCTAACGACCTCCTGGAAAGTAGCTCAGAGGAGGACCTGTGGCCCAGATGGACAACAAGGTTATTGGGGTGGGGCTATGAAAGTACCCTGTTACCAACTCCTGGCTCTGCAGACCTGGATCATGTGCTGTGGAGCTGTGCCTAGTGAGTGAGGGCAGAGCCTGTGTTTGGCCTTTAGGCCTTGTTGAGCAGACCTGTTCTTTCTGCTCCCTGATAGGTCTTTAAAATCATGCTTGAAATATCTCCACAAGTGTGACTTCCTTATTAAAAAAGGCAGCAATTTAATACTACAAATCCATGTCTTCTCTTAGCTGTTTATATGAATTTTTCAAAAATTCAGTGTAATGATAGAAGATGAGAAGTTTAATCTGTCAATAGGCAGAACAGGATTACGTGGCTGAGGTGAAACTCAAATACCACAAGGAATTAAATTTATGGCATGAATTTAAAATCTTTACTATTTCCTTCTCTTCTTGCTTTGAGGATATCAGAAACTATGCCACAAAATCTGATTACCACATGAAATTCTCAAGTCATGAACATTTCACTGGAATGAAAGTGTATCACATTTAATTTAAAACAAACTCCAAAGTTACGGAGTTGTAGAAATGTTTCCTTCTAAGTTGTGTTTTTCTATAATTAAAAATCTAAAATTTTGCAGAAGATTATTTTTTCAATATAAATAAACTAATACTTCATGGATTTTATTAACTAATATATTTAACTTCTTTTTGATTTGTTAAAATTGTTCCATGTGTATATATACACAACACAAACACTGAAACAAGGAATAGAGGATAAATTAGTTAGTCACAGTTCTGAGATGTCATTTTAATTTTCTCCCTCAGTAACTATAATTCTTATTCCAAGGTGACAATTAATGCAGTACTGAGATGGTTGTGGTATCTATTCTAAACAACACTGGGTGTCTCAAGAATCTTACATATTACATTGCAATCATTATATGAACATGTGTTGGTTCCAGAGTTCAAAGACATTTTTAAATACTTAATACTATAAGGACTAAGCTATAGTCCAACAGTCATCATGATGCTTATTTTTTGACCTTAGGGGTTTTTTTACACAGGCTGTATGTGTAGAAATAGTGTAAATAGCCTCAGGGACTGAGAAACTGAATTCACTGGGGGGCAAGGGAAATGGTAAGAAAACAGTACATACCACTACAAGATGGCAATGCTCTGTTCCATGCCGGCTTTCCATCTGCACCAATTACACATGTTATAGTTGAAGGTTCAATAATCTTATATCCAGAATCACACTGGTAAGTAATGGTTGAACCAAGCTTAAAGTCTGTTCCAATCCTTGTGCCATTCATGATGTTTCCAGGATCAAAACAAGCTTCCCGTGGCTTTTCTGTTAAAATGAATTACAGTAAATCTATATACACTTTCAATTTAAAAAAAAACCAAAAAGAACAATTATCGGTGGGGCTTTTTCAGTCAGTTTAAATTTTTCAATTTAGTAATATATTATTCTTGTTGAATCACGGATCATGGATGTTTGCATAAGGTTGGTTATCTGGAAGAAGAAATTGCACTGAGAGGATCTAACCAAGAACATTTTCTTCCCACCTTTTGTTAGCAGAACCCTCCAGAAGCTGAATGACTCCAACAAAGTTTAGTGTTTAGTATTTAGAAGAAAAATGGCCAGTTCTAGAATTCACCACTTTTATAGCTATATTGGTAACAAAAGGAAGACTATGGAAAACGTGTATCCTCCCCAGAAAGAAATGGAAGACCTGGTTACCCAGGATATGGAGAAGGCTGAGCTAGTCAGTGACAAAGGCTTGTAGCGATAGGACAAGGGGGAGTGGCTTCAAACTGAAAGAGTGTAGGTTTAGGTAAGATACAAGGAATTAATTCCTTACCATGAGGGTGGTGAGGCATTGGAACAGGTTGCCCAGAGAAGTTTTGGATGTCCCCTCCCTGGGAGTGTTCAAGGTCAGGCTGGATGGGGCTTTGAGCAACCCAGTCTAGGGGAAGGTGTCCCTAACGTGGCAGGGGGGTTGGAACTAGATGATCTTTAAGTCCCTTTCAACTCATACTGTTCTATCATTTTATATATTTTATATAAAATACTGACTAATATACGTTAGAAAAATATTAAATTATTAGGCAAAAACATAATGTCCACTGAGTACAATAACTTTCTTAAATACCGTATTCTATTCTTGTATCTTTTATTTTTATCTCATTATAATTTCATTTAACTTCCAGTTGCATAGAGGAATTCATTTCAAACTATGCTGAGAACAAAAAATAGACACACAGTAAAAATGTGTATGCACATTTTCAATCGCCATCTCTATCTCTTTATCTCCTTCTACTCAACATTTCATTTTCTTTCTTTGCAGGCCTTGCAGATTTCCTGGAACAAGCTGTTTTCCCATTTTTTTTGATATTTTGTTTAGACAGGGACAAACAGTCTAAGATTTCATGTATGGCAATATGACAATTACTTTGGGAAGAAGAACCTTGCACATATGGAGAATAATGCATGATGCTGGATGACAGATGAAGACCAAATATAAAAATGATTTTATAGTTCTTTTTCACTCTCTCTTTTATAGGTATATTTTTTCTGTATTTTTTAGGTTCTTTTTTGTCCCTCATTTTTAACATGTACATTAATGTGGTTTGCTTCCATTGTCAAGAATAAGAAGCTGAGGCAGCACTTCTGCTGCTGAAAAACAGCTTGATAACACTCAGTAAAGATTATAATCAAGCCAAGGACATCTGTGACTGGAAAAGAAACCAGCATCTTCAATGATTTTTTGACTTTATTAAAATCAGCCTAACCCAATCTAGTAAGAGGCACCCCCTCCAAAAAAATGCAATTACTATTCAGTAATATTTTTTCAAAAATTTGTAGATTTAAAATAATGTGGAAAGGAAAATGTTTGGCATGTAGACAAAGCAGTCAGGCGGTATGGGTAAGAGAGTTTCACTATTGTAAAAATTTTTTCCAAATGTTACTTTTGATGTGCATCTTCTACCTATTTTTTTTTTTTGGAAGATGAAAACATGCGTAAGTGATGTGAAAGAGATTTCATGAAACAGGATTTCTGTGCTCCTTCACATATTAACAGAAAATAATTTTTAAAACATACCTTGATGCATCAAGGTATTTGGCGTTCAGTTACGAGTACATACAGAAGTAAGCAGATTTGAGCCTCAGTAATCACTACATAACATTTTTTACTTTTATTTATTTATTATTTTATTTATTTATTTTATTTAGATTAAAATGAGAACAGTACCTTTATAGTCAATGGCAAATCCTGACATTCCAACAGAAGCATCACTGCGAAAAGCCAGAAACAGACTGTTACCACTGCTCTCTATTCTTTCAGGAGCCTGTGAGCCTTGAAAACTGCCAATTAGAGGACTGTTGGAATCTTCTCCTTCATAAATATGTAGAAAATCATAACTGGGTTCCATATTGAAACTGAAAATAAAGGGAAAAATAATTAAGTCTCTGGGTTTTTTTAATGAGTTAAACATTACTGTGACTGTAGCTGCCAATTTTCTGCCTAACACATTTTCTTCTCCAGAAATAAATGTCTCTTTAAATATGATTCACAGGAAAAGTTCACTAATTTTGAATGGAGTTTTTTTTTACCATTGATATGAACACATTCAGCTTTCTAAAAGCCATCATGAATATCCTCCCACCTATCTTAAACACCTTTATCAAGGTCACGGAATCACTTGCTTCAGAAAGGCTGCCTCTTATCAGTGACCACAGGAATGATCCAGAAAAGTAGCTTGAATTAAAAGTCCAGATGTAGTGGGCTAGATTGGGTGATACTAAATCCACCCATTACAAACATAAGTTTATAATTTTAGAAACAAGATGCTTTCATATGGATAGACCACTGTCTTGGAACTTGCCTTTGTTCTTACCCAAATGATATCAGACATGATAAATTAATGTGAATTAATAATTATTCTCACCAAAACATCTATGTTATTCTATATTTGACAACATTTATATGTTTTACCAAGTAATTATGAAGATAATAAAAATGGAATGTCTTTCAGAGGAATTTAATTGAGATGAGTTCTGAGACAACATAAACATAAATCTCAGGCAGTTCTGGGAGAAATGCATAGAGTTAGATGAAAGGTTATACTAGGAACACTGAAGAAAACATAAGAAAATTAAAATTATATTTAAAAGGGCAGGCAAGGACTCAGTCAGGTGGATAGTTTTGGGGATTTTTTTCTATTTATCTTTGTAGTACAAATGAAATAAATATTTGGCTTTTTTCCAAATGTGATGGTCAGCTGTTTTTCTTTCTATTACATCAGTTATATTGTTAGATGCAAACTTTTCCAAATTATGTAAGACAAAAGGAATAATATCTTTAGCTAAGTAATCAGCAGAAAACATTTTCATAATGCCAAATGGAAACAGCTTCATACAGTTAATAATATTTTATGCCCTATTTTCAAGAGGTAAGAGGAGCCAGAAAAATATTTTAAAAGATTTGCTAAGACAGATAATTTTTAGTTGAGGGTTTTAGAAGTGTTAAAAGGAGTAGAAACCTAAAGGCCAAAACCAAGGAAAATCAAATTATACAGAGCAATGGTTTTCTATCTTCCTGTAGGAAACACACATTTGACAAAACATTTTACATCTCTTTATTCTCAGTCCACATTCGCATCCTGTGCAGACACTGCTGCCTTCTCAAAGCCAGTTCTGTGAGAATAGCACAGGCCTTAACTGTAGCATACTGCCAAGTATGAGAAAGATTAGGTAAAATGAACAGAAAATGGTATGTTAAGAAAGTAGGTTTTGCAGAACAATGTCAAAGAAATATTATTTCTTCTGCTCTCCATCATCTGCCAAAGGTCTTGGGAGTCTGGGGAGGTCCCTGCTCTCTAGAAGGTGGCCAATGTTACTGCAATTTACAAGAAGGATGTGAGAGAAGACCCAGGGAACTCCAGGCCTGTCTAACCTCAGCTACTGAAAACTGTGTGTATTACCAGACTTCAAAAATTTTAAAAACTTATTGGAAGTATAGCATAAACAGAAAATTCCATTATATTTCTCATACTGTACTCCTTACAATAATAATCACAAACAAATCTGAATACTGAGTAACAGTAAGTTTCTTTCATCTTATTTGAAATTGAGTATTTGAGCTGATTATTTAGGCAATCCACAGAAATTTGCTGCCTAGTACACCTATCGTGTGACATCTTCAAGAGTGTAACTAGTGGAGACCTATTGTCATCGATATGCTATTTGATCAAATACCTGAATAACAGAATTAGTATACTCTTTATTATATAATTTCAAGTACCTTAGGATTCCATTCTTTAATTTTGTGTCTATTGTTAGTTTTTAGAAAATAAACTGCAGTCCACAATTAAAGAAACTGGATTATTTTTTTGGTTTGGTGTTGTTTGGTTGTTGTAGTTGTTTTGGTGTTATATTGCTTTTTTTTCCACACAGAAAGGGTACAAATATTACACAGCAAAATTCTCAACCTAAAAGAATCACAATTGATCAACATTCCACTGAAGTCGACAGCAATGTTTCCATTCTCAGATTTAAAATCACAGTTAAAACACAGTATCAAAAAATGAAAAAACATTGCATTTGCATCCATAGACACAGCAAGCAAGATGATTATATAGGACTGATTCAATTAGAAACAATAAATAGAGTACATGAATATGATTATATCCCTGAACTTCAACTTGTAAAAATTTATGCAACACATATAGGTTGATTATGGAACACAGAGGAAATAATTAAAATTATTATACAACATTATCTCAATGTCTTTTATCTCTTGACTAAGAAGAACAAATTTTTTTCTGATCTATTCACTTTAAGCAACGTATATTCAAGCTGTATTTCTAAAATCCTGTAAAAAGTGACTTATAGATAGAATTTCCACTACACTTAGTCTTGACTACTAGGTACAATAGCATAAATCAAGCATTTCTACAAATTGATACGGTCTTTCAAGGATTTTTATTTGATATGTCACAGAAAGTTTTGTTCTTCAGGAATATATTGGATAGCAAAAATACCATATAGCTGTATATTTTTCTTTTACATTATTTGGAATCAATGATATAGCACATATTAGATATATGATCCAGGATGTAGCCAGAGAATTTAATTAGAACATTTAGGAAATTAGAAATACTGCCATTTCTAGATTTGACATTTAAAACCCTTTGTAACAGAGACATTCGTTGAGAAATGGTACCTTTTGAATATCAAGGCAATGACAAAGTCAGGGTTTACTTTTATTCTCCAGTCACATTCTTTCCCAGGAGGATAAGGCTGTGGATAGTTAGGTGATAAAATAACTCCTGCTGGGCCTGTCAGGTTTCCTCCACATGCAGCTGTCACAATGTAAAAAGAAATAGGAATATGGTCACATGTTAAATTCACAAGCACATATTAGCTGTTAAGTAGGAGTAAAATGACTTCTACATTTCCCAAAATTAATAAGCATTTTTAAAAAACCCAGAACTTTACCACTTCCTGTTGGCAAAATTTTTCTATTTTCCTTTTTAAAAAGTGACCTCTGTTCATATTCAAAAGTGGTACAGGAAAAAGGCTTTCTAAAGGAATAAGAATATGAAGTTAAATTGGAAGTCCTGTATATTTTTGGTATTACTTAATCCTGTCTCTATCATGCTCAAAATTTCTTAGGTACTGGGAGTACTTTAAGAACTGGGAAAGCTCAGTAGTAGGACTCAGGCTGCAGTTTCTATTGACCATAGATGTTGCAGAAATCAGTTTGATTCACTTAGTAAAGACATTACCCTAATCAAAAATCAAATACATTAATTTAGTTACCATGAATTGAATGTGACTTTTAAACAAATAAGGAATCCTACTCTCATAGATCATAATCATATAGAAGTCTAACAAAAAAGTGAAATAGCCAACACAGGCTGCATCTACAGTACCAAGTCAACCAGACTCAGAGAAAGACATTTTTGGTGCAAACCAGCTGGTGCTAAGGATTTGGAATGCACACTAAACATTTTAAAGAGGTTTCTTTTCAGGCCATCCGATTTTTAAGTCAGCATATTAAAATAAGGACTTTATGAAAATTTTAAAATGACATATAATGGCTTTACAGAACTCTTAAGGTTTCTACTATCGTCATGTATACACTAAAGATTACTTTAATCTGCTTTCCCCTTCAAAGTCACCTTGAGTACATGGAAGAATAACAGTAACTATGTATATATTTTTTGTCCAAAGGGATTCTCTCTTCTGCTTTATTTCCTTCTTTCTTTTATGTTTGTTTTGTTGTAAAGAAATATGGAGTGATTATAATTGGTATTCAAAGTAAAAATATGAATCTCCTAGAGCTTTAGATACCATTTATATGATTTAATTTTTTTATTTAGATGCCTAATTTGTGAATGATCCCAATATATTTAGTAAGCATTTTCATACTGCTTTGTACACTGCACATAAGGTATCCAGAAGACAGTAAGGAGATTATGTGCTGCTCCAATTCTGTTACATGATATGGAGTCAGAGAAACTATCCTTCATTATCTTGAATCCTGCACATTATTTTTACTTCAGAGAAACAGACGGACTGCAGTTGTTTGAGAATATGCTATTTTGGACAGTACCTCTCCAAAATGCCTTGTAGAAAGAAAAAGCATTATGTTTATTCCAGTGATATTGTATCTGGGTTTTAGGATTGCTAAAGTAAGTCTTCATTTAATTATAAATCAGTAGGCAACAAAATAACAAGGTTTTTAAAAATTACTATGCCTAGCAGATAAATTTGCATATGTTGATTACTCTTAGAAAACCCACACTGATGACCTTAAAATACAATTCAGCAAGACTTCTAAGCCTGTAATTATTACTCTACTGACAAGAACCCCAGTGAAACTTTTATACAATCTAGCACTATGGATCCACCCTCTCCTGGTGCTATGGAAATATATCTAAGTTCTTTCAACAGCATTGTTGCTTGGATCTCCTTCTCTGCATCTACTTTTCCCAATAAGTATCCATCTTCCAAGGTATTGCACAGGATGGGTATTTAATCTGTAACATAACTCAGAAAGTTTTCAGAATAAATAATGGATCACAGTTTATGTAACCAAACTATTACATAGAAGAACATTCTAATTAGACCATTTCAACATGAATTTTTCTATCCAAATCACTACTTCTATTTAATTATTTCTATTAGACTTTGTCAATTTTAAACTTCTACGAAATTTAAAGAATAAAGTAAGAAAATCACACCCGAAAATACTGTTAATCAAGAGAATGAGACTGACATTGTCTGTAAGTAAAAAATAACTGAGTTCTGCAGAGATCATCACTCCAGCATGAGCACCATATACCCAGTAACTGAACAAGAAATCTGATCTGTATTAGTCCTAAATAGAGACTAACATCTCATTTTAATACCTATGCATGTAGGAGGATCAGGTTGCCAGAAGAATCGGTTATTCAGTTGCACACATGTAATTTTAGCCTGTCCTTGCAGCTGATAGCCAGGGTCACACTGGAAGGTGGTGGTGTCTCCAGGCTCTCTGCTGTCTCCGTATCTAGTACCATTCTGTGGTGTCCCAGGATCATTACAAGTTGATGCAATGGAAGCTGTAAGGGAAGGATGAAATAAAAGCTGTAAATTGTAGATACTTACTTACCATCCATAATTAAATGCACAACATCTTCATAGTAGCATTCAAACCAGAGACAATATTATTTGCTCTTCAGTTAATACAGGAAGGAATTTTGTTCCTTTACTTTTACAAAACTGCCCACTGAGATCCATCATGATTATGTTGACTTTCTGCCAGTATCTTCAGTATAAAAATGGCCTGATTTTGTCCAGTTAATACATCAAAAGAACTAGTAACTCCTTTTCTCACTTTAATATTCTGGTTATCAAAACAGATTTGATACCTTTTGCACAATAGGGTAAGTATCATGTTGTAAATAATATTGTTTTATACTCTCACTATCCTGCAACACGCAAATACTGTTTACGCCCATCTGGCTAAATCAAATAGCAGTTTATGCAGCCCTGAAGTTTTCATTTCAGGGGCAAGAAACAACTTTCTTAGAGATCACTTAAACTGAATCTTCGCAAAATATCTCACTTATGATCAGCTCTTGGTAGCTGGATATGGATTTTGCTTTCTCAAAGAATAAATTTATCTAAAAAGCAATGATTACCTAAGCATCAGTATGGTATGAATTAAAGCAAGTAATCACCCAGAAATTGGATACACAAATCTACATCTACTGTGGATTTCTGGAGGATGCTAGGTCTTTTCTGGCTTCGGGTTCTCTTCTACTGGCTTCAGGTATTCAGACATCCTGAGTTGCAATAAACTTTGCAGTCTTCCAAAGGAATGGAGGTCCCATCTCTTGAGACTAACCTCCCTACTGAATTGCACTCTGTTTCCTACCAGTCCTTACCCAAACATCTTTTTCAAAGACCTTACTACAACTGTGAACAAAAGCCAAAATAAGAAGTCATAAATCCAGTGTCACAATTGCCATTAATGGTACTGGTGTCTACCACCAGTATTGCAACCTTCCTGACTATAATAATCCATTTTCTGAATTAACAGCTGCATCTACTCCTTCTATCCACACCAGAAGAGTATACCACTGTAAGAAACAGCAAGAGCAGCTAAATATTTGCAAACTTGAAACAACTACTGGGCTGTACAACTGGAAAACTCTTTTTTTCCCCTGTGTTGTGAATTTTCAGAGGAGAGAAAGGTTGGAGAAAAGGTAAAAAAAAAAAAAAAAAAAAAAAAAAAAAAAAAAAAGAGTAAAATAAGAAACAACCATTTCAGACTCTTAAAGTGGTTTTATGCAAGTTCTAGCAAATGGGTAGTCACAGATAAATCACAGAAATTGTAAAACATCTTTATGGGAGACTTTGTGGATTATTATAATTAACACACTCAAAACACACAAACTTTGTTTAACATTTTATTATTCATAGCTTTTGGTCCTTGTTTCCACTCCAAAACAATAGATCTCATACTTTGGATCGTTCCTATATGTAAATGAAGTAAAAGGTATGGCAGGTTTTTTGACCATGGTGGACTTTTTTCCACTAGGAATTAAAGTAATAACTGTCACTACTAATGACTACTGTGTAAGCATTCCCCAGGCACCACTCTGACAACTTACCTGACACCCCATAGTAGTGCAGTTTACTAAAAGTATGTTTGACCACAAGAAAATGAAAGCATGGTCATGACCTCAGATAAGTTTGGCCCGATTTGACAGACAACAACAGCTCTGAACAGCGGATTGTTCTAGTGCATATCTGTTAAAGACTTGCAAATCTTTCAAGTAAATGAGCACAAACCTATCTCTGTCATTAACTGCTTTTTTAAAACATATCTCTGAATAGATTCATTTTCTTCTTAAAAGGTTGTGCTATATAATATCTCAGCAAACACTTTTCCCATTTTAACTGTACCAAGTATTCATCCATTAGAAAGGACCGATGCCTTCTAATATTAATTTCACTGTTAATCTCCATTTCTTATATACGATGTCCTAAATTTTAAAAATTATCACAGATATTTAATAAACAAAATGTTCTTTACACTTTAGGTCTTGCAGCCTCAGAAGTTATTTTATGTATTTGAAACCAACATCCTTTTTATTGTGCCAAACACACTTGATCCTAATTAAATAGAGCACCAGACACTGAAGCACTGCTGTGTCATCTAGTAAAGTGAACATTTAGACAGACTGTCAACTTTTCAACTTGCCTCCTTTCCAAGTTGTTTTACTTCTCAAGAATCCCAAGACATTCTGTAACTGCATGAAAATTACAAGTTTGATATTGTTCATTTGGTATTTTGCAAATATCTGAAGTGTATAGAGGTCGTATGTTTTTATAAGTAATCCAGAAATTAAAAGTCACTGCTCTTCTTTTATAACATTTAACAAGTAAAACATACACACTGTAAAGCAAGGAAAGCAATAACTACCTTTTAGGATCAAGGCTGCAAAATCAAACTAAATTACATAGCTGGACTTTTAAAAAATGACTGAGAAAAATTAGGTTCCTAAAATGGCATAGCCAGGAGATGAGATGTGAATGCCACTAAGCTGGAAAATAAGTAATTGCTGCTTCTCAGCTCTTGCATATGTGCTCTAAACCTTAAGCTTAGATGATACTCAGTGGGTTATAGAGTAATTCTCTGTACAGATTTCCTGTCTCTTACTGTCTCCTCTGCTCAGAGTGGAACAAGCTTTTGTGTGCATTAAAGATGGAACTTTGAGGTAGGTTCCGGAAGAACAGACAGCTGGGAAAACCACAGATTGCTAAGGAGTGTTCAGATCTCCATATGCAGCCAGCCACTGTGTTAAGCCTCGCTGTTTCTAATTTAAGAATCTTTCACAATCCTATTTTAGATTTAATTTTGTATTTGGTCCTCAAATTACATTTCAAATTTGATTTGAAATAAAACTGAAAATCAGTAGGAGGCTGCTGTTGAGAATATGACACTGTGTATTTGCATGGCTGTAGACCAGTGAGCAAAATGTTAGATTTTTGGCAAATTCATGTTTTACTCTTTTTTATTTTTTACATAATTTTTAGCTTGTATTCTCTTGTACCTCAAGGAAATAAAAACATCACCTTCATCCATATAATTTTCACTAAGTCTGTGGTAACAATCATGTAAGCCATTTGCTGTAGTGTTGTGCAACAGACACTATTTTTTTTCTAGTCCACATGGTTACAGAAACAATATAGACTTTTCCAAGCTTTTAAATTGCACAAGCTTCCCCTGTTTAGAGCATTATGTTTGCATAATAAAAGCCTGAAAAGGAATTTTGCATATCAAAGCTGAGACATATGTAGGACTTGGGGTGATTTCAGACTAACATTTCAAAACATCAAAGAATAATGTTTGTTCTCCAAAAAGTAATTCACATAACATGTGTAAATGTACAGTCTAAATACTGTGCAAATTAGCATCAGCAACATATTTAAATGTCATGTATTGTCCAGGAATGTAAAGAAAAAATAAACCCAAATGCCAATGCAGCCTCTTTATTAAAGTCTGGAGTACAAAAGCTCGTAAGTGTAGAGATAACCACCAAAATAACCTACAAGACTCATTTTTGCTTAGTTCCACAGGAACCGAATGAAAAACTGCAACCCCTATGAGGCTGAGGATGCCTTCCCCAGGCCGTGGATTAGATGATGGATAGGAGTGCAATGACAGTTTCACTACTATGGTTTCATCACCATATTATTGTGAGCATGAAATGCAACATTTATAACATTACAGACAGCAAAAGACGCTGAACTGTGAAATTATTAGGTTACAGACTTGAAAAGGGTTGAATTCTTGTGTCTTGTGTCCTTTTATTTTAACAAGAGATGTCTTAATGGATTTCATTTGTATTGAACTCAAAATTTATTTAGTCAGTAAGGCAGATATGTGATTATGCATTTTGCATTGTAAATTTCTTTTAAAATATATTTTTGTGCTAGCCTCCTTTTCCCAAAAATTTAATTGTGAACCAGTCTGGAACAACTGAATGAAGAATTCTAGCAATGAAGATTCTTTCATGGAAATACCTATACTACTTAAATGTGTCAGCTTAGGCCATTAGCAAGTGATTAAACGATATTTCAACAATAAAGGAACAATTTTCAAGACAACAGTACTCAGTTCAAGATAGGTGACATAGTTACTGTAAAAGTTGCTGTAGACAAACAAATGATCAAAGAGAATTGCAAAGTTGGAAAAAAGCAGAAATCACTCCTTAAACAGATTTGTCAGATTAAGCCCAATGCCTTTAGGAATAACCAAACAGCTGATAGTGAAGCTTTTGCCAGAGGAAGTAAGTTGTTAACAGATGTGTCAACATCTGACAGAATAATTTCCAAATAATTGCTCTAATTATAATTGGTGTAAGTTGCTTATTTGTATCATCATAATTGGTTACTCATGTTGTTAAGTTAAAGATTTAGTCAGGCGTCTTTACTCATCATTGCTTATCTCTGCGTATACTTCAAGAGCAAAATTTAAAAATACTGAGAAAGCAAGTAAACAATAGAAAAATCAAAAGCGGGCAACCAACTATACAAATGCCTTCATTTTGTATCTTTGCTTTTAATAATATGAATATCTGAGGTTCTTCTAATAAGACAGAAATATTACAATAAATTGAGAAAAAGTGCTTTGCTACTTTATTAACATCTTGACAGTTGTTTTATACTAACAAAAAAAAAATCACATCTTTGTTCATACGAGAGCAGAGATAGGCACATTTTTAACTCAAGTGTGTGCTTAAAGAATATTGTAACTAAGAGAAATTAACAATGCTGCAGAACCAGAGATAGGCATAGAAAATTATCATAGATAGGTCTGAGTCTAGAAAAGCCAGACATCTTCAAAAAAATTATTAGGGTGGTTTTTTTAAAATTTTAAGAAGACTGTGAATAAAATCTTTTGATGTATTATTTGCCTTGAAGACCAAAATCTGTAAAACCAACTAAAGAACTATAAATTCATCATTTAGTTGAAGAAAAGGATACAGTTCTCTTAAGTTACAACAGCTGAGAATTTAGCTGAATAAAAAAAGGATAGACTGCAAGGATAGAACTAATATTAGGTATTTTTAAATTAAGGCTATCAGAGCCTCTAAGAATGACAGTATGACTGGAAACCACCAGTGCTGTTCCCATCATCTGTCACTTCTATTGTTTTTGCTAAATATCAAGTAAAAAAAAATTATACAGTTAGATATAAAAACTCTCAATAAAATAAACTTCAGGTCAATAAAAGCAATGGACCATCCATTAGCATGGGATGGAAGTGCTTTCAGAAATCTAGAGTAGATGAAGATGAAACATTTGGGGCAAGATTGATCTGCTTCAATGTAGGTGACTAGTCTCATTTTAGATGCCTTATCATATCCAAAGTATCAGCACAGGACTGGAAGACAGGAGTGAGAACTTCATGGTTGTGTGACCTTCTCCAGTTGCAGATGGAGATTAGCCAGCATACTTTATGGCATCCCAAAGGAAACTAGACATGTGTGAAAAGACAGATAGGATTCATTTCACCTGCCCTTAAATATTCAAAAGTTTGAAAATTACTATTAGTATTTCTAGACCTGTAGCTGATAAGAAGAAAAAGGCAACTTCAGATGGAAATTTATCCTATTTACCTTAGATATGTACGACAGAATTAAGCTAGCTTAGTTTTTTAATGGTTAACTTACAAAAGAAGTTTTTGCTGCCAGTAACTGTTTCTTTGCAATAAAGAAGCCAAATACCAAATCTGCCTATACCCTTGTGCCAGAAGGAGCTGGTCGACATCCCTGACTTGTAAAATTTATTTAACACCTAGAGTAAAGGTCAGTTTTGTACACTGAACTTCATTTTTCTGGTCCTTTTATGCACAACTAACTGGTAATTAGGTTTTAATGAAAAGCATTAGACTGATTACAGTTAACATAATCACTCCTGTCAGTTCATGTCCTCATGCTCTACATGCTGAGCTGGGTGGGCAAGACAGGGCACTTTAATGTTCAAATATTTTGCAAGATTCAGCCAATTATATTTTTTTTTAAATTAAAATACCTCTAATTACATGTACAATCAACAGTAAGTAATTTATAGGTGATGTTTTCTGATCTACCTCACACTACCCTTTCACAGCACCTCCTTTTTAGTCAGAGGCAGTTACGGAATTCTAGAGTGCAAAGTATAGAGACTAATTAGCATATTCACAGCACAGTGAAACAAATTCTTCAGATGAAAATTAGCACTTTAATGTTTTAGGTTGCTCGTTTGACCTGATACTCCGAAATTCATATACTTTATATGATCCCATAAAGGGATGTTAATGGATGCAGACACTCATCCCAATTGCATAATCCAATGGAAGCTGCATTATTGAGGGTTTTCCAATTCTGTGCACTTACGAACCTAAAATTTACTTCTTCAATTATAATTAATAGTTAAATGAAATACTCATTAACAGATGCAACACTTGAAAATCATTCACATGACACAAAGACAGAAAACTTCACCAATTACCTTGATAGAACTTGTAACAAAACGTTTACATCTTCTGCAGTTGCCAAAAAAAGTTTGAACAATTCGGAAATCCTTTATATATTGAGTTACAATCTACTAAAGTACTGAAAAGTCAATATTTTGTGCAGCTTTGCTACAAACTGTCCGACAGTTTGAACACACAATGAATACTAAAGCATGTAAAGATTCCCACTTAGCCATAGATTAATTACTTTAAATCCTTTCTATATCAAGGCCACAGTGGTCTGCTCATCGCCTCAAGAAGACTATATAAACTAGATTCTGATTTTTAGATTAAATAACTAAACATTAACATATTCTTTAAATCTTATTTTTCACTCCTTACAATTAAAATATTAGTAACACATTCCATTTGTCAAGCAGAGTGAATGAAACTATTTTCCCTATACTTGAGCACTCAGCCCTTCATTGCTAATTCCAATTAATTCCAGTAAGACATACTCTGCAATTGTCAGCATGATCACTCAGTGCATCCATCACATATATACTAGGATGGAAAAAGCAGCTATTCTCTCTTAAAGCATTAAATTATCTTCTACTTACTATTAGTACCACTGAAGGTTAAGGAATGTGTTGGCAAACTGAACCACTTAAATATTTCTGTCCTTTCAAAATCTGTGCAAAAAGTTACTTTCACATAATACAATCTTAAATGTGTTTGCTAATCCTGACCCTGACAGTGAAAAATCCCCACTTTTATTTCCACAAATGTAAAACTTGTATTTCAATATCGTGAGCTGTGTTTTAGTCTTTAGCTTAATCACACAAAGAATGTTTAAGGTCATAAAAATCAAGCATCATGCAGCCGATGATTTGAGATTAGAAAAATAACCAACCAACCAACATAAACTATAAACATGAAATAATACATTATTAGGTAGCACTGGTGGGAATATTTAAAACTATTGGTGCTGAAGAAAAGTTGTGTATGTACAGACCCATTTTGACTTGTTAAATAATGCTATATAGATACGTGGTTGCTGTAGAAAACAAGGAATAAAAAACCTAAAACATTCAAAGCAAATCCAAAAATTCTGCCTAGTTGCAGCTATTTGCATAAACACATAATATAATTAAAATAATATAATCTCTTCTAAAGACTGAGGAAGCTGCAAGATGAGAAAGAGTTAATAAGTATAGGAAAAATGTATATAAATAGGGTATGAAATCATTATATTTGAGACGAAAAATATTTACATACTTGAAAACTGAATGGAGAAGCCTGATTTGCTGATGAAGAAATCACTGTCAAATTGTAATGTTAGTGAGTTGAAAGTGCTGTGAATATCCTCTGGAAGAGCCGAGCCACTCCACTCTTTGAGAAGTATGCTGCTCTCAACAGGCCCATCCCATACCTTCAAGATGTCATGAGCAACCTCAGTATCAAAAACAATAAAATGCAGACTGCAAAGAGAAAGTAAAAGCACTGTGCATTACTTGTGAAACACAATTACACAAACCTCCAAGCAATCATTCCCAAACTGTAGTTTTAAGATGTTGTTTAGAACTGAAGAAGAGCTGGTGGTCCTGCAGACCTGTTGAACAAGCTGATCTTGTAAGAGACATGCAGTTCTGCTTTATGAGTGTCTGAATGACAGAAAATGCCATTACGGGGTGTAAGTCCTCAAGTCTTAATTTATAAGTCTATAAACTATCTTATTTTGATGATAAATATTTTCAGGTATAAAAACTATTATTTCCTCAAAGATTTCCTTTTTTTATTCAAATGAGAATAGCAAGAATGCTGTTTTGTTTGAATTATATACAATTGAAAAAATGTAGTAGCTACTGGACAGTAGAACACATAGCACAAGAAGTCCTGTAAGCATGGCATTTCATTTCCTATACAAAAAAGAGAAAAATGTAGTGGATTGGCTTTTTGCTAAAATTCATAAAATATAAAACTGTATTACAATACAATAATCTGTATTTATCTGCAGGTGAATAATTATATTTATAAAGGTGTTCAGGAATGTTATCTTATTAGTTAAAATATGTGCATTGTTCCAAGCCCTGAATGTTTACATTCTTAATGCTGAAGAAATCTAATAGGTAAATATTAAAATGTCTTTTTTTCTGTTTGTTTCAAATAGTTGTGTGTTGACATTTCTTAACCTTATTAGTGATTAACTGGAAATCATTAATTTGAAAATTGTTATTTAAACAAAAATGATGTTTTGCAATAACCCATGATGGCATAAATTCAGTATTTGGCTTAGTGAAACAGGATTGCGAAAAAAAAAACAAAACAAAGGGAAAAACCTCCCACTGAATAACTTGTCATTTACTTGTATTATTTTGCCTGTGAGTCCCTTTCAAATCAGGTAAATCTGTGATTATGTTTGTCTTCCAGAGCAATACGTACTGAAGGCCTACTCCCAAAGAGGTGGCCATCACCTACTAACAGGAAGTAGAGAATAAATCTTTTGTTTTGCTCTGCTTCCAGGCATGGACAACCTTTGTTTTTCTTTTATTAAACTAACTTCATTTTGACTCACAAGGGGTTTTTCTCATGTTATTTTCTCCCTGCCCCATCCTGCTGAGGACGTCAGTGATAGGTTGGCACATAGTATCTAGACAATGTCAATCCACCACAGACTTTTTCAGGGCCCAGTGTGGGTCTTAAAATAACATCAGTTTTGTATGAAGGTGCTATAGCTATGGTAGTAATTGTCAAGTTCCTGCGCAGGTCACAGAGTTTGTTGGCTTCACTGATTAGCTCTTTATTTTGCTGAATTTGGGAACATGTTAATTCAAACAATGAGCCTGTGCTTTGCCCTGGCATTGATGGCCTTGCTGTGCTGGTAGAGCTGTCTTGTGGAGAGGATGAGGGAATGCAATGTACTTTTCCTATCTGTTACAATGTTCTTTTCCTACCTGTTACTCATGGGAATTGTTTTATTATGGAGATTCCTGAGGTTCTTGTTATATAAACTGTTTACTACAAATAATTAACGCTGTAACATATTCTGGGGTTTGTGGAATCTGGTGTTGTCCTGGTGTAAAAGACAACTTTTAGGTAAGGCAATACTCAGAGGTGCCTTGAATGCTGGTTATCTTGTCCCATATCTAGGGACTATACACCTGAACAGGCACGCAGTCCTGGAAAACTGATGCAACACCTGATAGAAGGGTATCATGACTACCCCAATGAAAACCAGCAGGTTGTGCAGAAAAATATGAGAATTACTAAAAATTTATAAAATACTGAAGTCAACTATAAATATTGAAATTTTGCATATACCTTATTGTCTTTCCTGGATCTGCTTCAATAATCCAAGTGCAATGAAGATTGTTGTCATATGGTGCTGGGTAACCAGGAGACAAAATGCGCCCTGATGTAGCAGCATGAATTCGACCACCACACTCAGCTATAAAATAAGGATTACATTTCTAATGAGACCACAGTAATTTGCACTTCCATTTTCTATCCATTCCACATCTCTGTGTTTTCTAAAAAGTTAACAGAGTGACTTAAAATTCTGAAGTAGTACACATATATACAAACCAGGACATGTACATAAGTTAAAAACGAACACAGTGATCTCATTCCTACCTTATTATAAAGAAATAAACCATACTTCTGTGATTATGTTACTTAACTGATCAGACAAGTTCAACATGTAATGAGACTACAAAAGCACAATTTTAGCATTAGCAAGAGAGCAAAAATGTTTCAGAAATATCCCATCTAAGATGCTTAGCTTTTCCAACAATGAATGTTTGAATTCAAACTTCACAGCATTGAATTTGATAACTAAAATAGCTTTCTGTTTTTCTGTAATGTCAAAATGATTTCAGTTTAATGTTTTCAAGTTACTTCTACGTAACTTCAAGTTTAATTACACCAAAAATCAGTAGGTACTGTCTAGCAATTTCCTTTGGTACTTAAAAATTTAAATGCCATATGCTTGCAAAGCAAGAGGGTAAATCAGAAAGCTACGATTTGATAGTATGTGGCATCTGGTTTAAAACATTTTTATTATCAATGCTATTTTTGTGGAGAGATCAAGAGCAATTCTAAGCATCCATAATCAAATGATTCTTATCTTGCTTGTTTAGAGCATCATGCTGGTGTCTGGCCAGTGTAAAGGCACACCCTGATGAAACAGAACTGTGTAGCAGTCATGTGCCACTGAACTAAAAAGGATCAGTGATTCTTCAGTTAAGTGATGTACTTGAATTTCTACTTCATTTATAGTGTTGCCTTATAAGTAATTAAAAAATCCTACCATGGGGATTTATTCAAGCACAGCTGTACAGCACGCATAGTAAGACAGAGATGATGGAAAAAACATTGCAGTTGGACCAAATAATCTACTAGCACTACTCCTAACAAATACTAATCTTTATACATGCCACCAAGTCACTGCTTACAACTAACTTGTTACCATGAGGGAAAACTACCATAAAGGAAATAAGGTAACTGATGTACTTATTTATCCTGCTGGTTTGATCACTCAAAACACTACATTCTATATACAGAACCATAGCAGGAAACAGCTTTAGTACAAAATTTCTTCAAACATAACCCTTGTCTAGGATTTCAATAATTTCCCTTATTCAAGAAAGTTTGGTATGTAATTATCACTGTGGTAGATAACTACAGATAAGAAATGACTGATACAGTACTGTATTTAGCAAAGAACTACATTTAACTCAGTGAAACCACAATTTAAACTCAAACTAATTGACATATGTGATTTAAAATTCTGAGAAGGCTCATTTAGGAAAAGAATACATCATAAAATTTGGAATGATGCATTATGTATTTCATATATTTCTTTTTAAAATCCATTTTAGAAGTAGATCAAAAGTAAACTTTCAGAAGTGATTATAAAAATAATTCAAAAAACTTTATTTTCCAATATGCAGAAATGAACACACTTAAAACGACCACCTCAAAGAATACACTATGTAAACAACTATACTATAACTAATAGAAGTGACTAATATTCAAACATTTCTATAAACTTCTAGAGAAGGAATTACAAGAATTCATTGGCTTTCTTCATTATGGCTTAGAACATAGAAAAAATGAGAATGCATGTTAAGACCAGTATAACAGGGTATCATGAAAAATTAGTAAGTCTAGAATGTGTGGAATATGCCTATGTATAGGCTTGATATTTTTTGTGAATGAGACTGAAATGCTAGTAAAGACAATGAAGAATACAAACGTCACTGAAGAGAACAGCAAATATCAAATGCTGATCTGGAACACGAGCAAAAATAATACATCTTCCCAAACAGAAAGATAATAAGAAAATGTTTCTAAGAAAGAAATTGATGTTTGGAAGTTTATGACAACTTCAGAAAAAGGAAGAAAAATAAGTCATTCAAATCAGAGTAGGAAAAGATAAAACTGTGATAACATAAGATAAAACTGATGGAAGGATAAGATTTTATAAGTTTAAAGGGGGAGGGAAGCAATCCTGAAATAATCTGCAGATATATGACTGAGTTTTCAGGGATCTTCATGACAAGCTTTCCTGTGCACAGAACAGTAAAAAAACCCCACAATTTAATGAAGATAACAGACTGTTTGTAAAAGACTGTTTAGAAGGAAACACTTTTAGAAGATTTTAAGAGAGAATAGTGAACATTTGATTTCATGGGGAACTAATTAATATTTCAGAAGAGATTTAAACTAGAAATGAGAAGAAGTTATTTATAAAGAACTGATGCAATATCAAAATTTTATTTTAAGGAGAGGAACAAGGACAGTAATTAAAAATATATGTAGAGAGACAAAAGCACATAGAAAGATACCTTTTGGTTGAACAAAAAGAAAATAAGACCAAAATGTCTCTAAGGATACCAAAAGAAAACTGATTATTCTATTGATTGGGGGACATATTTTCACTTAGAAATAAAATAAAATTCTCAAGAAATTTTGGCACAAATGATTCCAAAAGATTGGAAATAAAATACAGAAATCAAATCTAGTAATGCAAGGTACAAAATCAAAGTACAAGGACAAAAAAAAAGAAGAAAAAAGATAGAGTGGCAATCCTGAGCAAAATACAGAACATTAAAAGCATACTGGTATCAAGAAAACTGGAAGTACAGGTGGAAATACGTGACTAGAAGCCGCATTACATAGTAGGAATACGGTAGTAAACTAAAGAAAGTCAGTGGGAAAAAACACTCATATTGGTTAAAAGTATTTTGAAGAAGGATTATGAAAGATGTTCTACTGGAGTAAAGATGGCAATTTTCTTTAGAGTCACTTGATCCTTGGTTCCCTAGCTTACTCCAGGTCAGACTGGAATATATGGGATTTTTTTTTTTAATACTAATATTTTAATTGCTGTATGTTTGAGATTTTAACATCCAAAATATAGATTAGAAGATAAATCATCATACAAGGAAATGGAAATCGGTAGATGGTTGGATTTATTCACCTAATAGACTTGAAACTAACGAGTGTTTTAGAGTTGATTTTAAGTCTTACTTGCTAGTGAACACAGGCAGAAAAAATATTGCAGAAAATGACCTTAGAGAAATGACTTCATTTAAATTACATGGAGAAATAGGCAAAGGTAGGAGTAATTATGGATCTTCTCTACAAAAGGGCAAACTTAGAGGAAAAAGAAGCTAACCAATTAAACTGAAGAGCATGAGGACTTGAGTGCATAAAGACTCTGGAAAAGTCTTTAAATCAAAGCTGGAGAGTTGTTTTGACCTCTCATATATATAGACAAAAACTTACACATAAAATTCTAGAATCAAGTGGGGGAAATAACCTCTACTAAGACAGCAGAAATACCGTTCACTGATGTTCTTCTGGCACTTACCCTCTGGGTAAACTGAATGTTTTAAAGGAAGGGAGCTTGCTCTTTTGTAAACTGCAGGTTGTCAATGTGTTCAGCAGGAAGCAGGTTCTGGATCACAGAATGTAGCCTCCAAAATGGGAGAAAGGCCACAAGCAAAGATCATGTAGGTGAGGTGAGTACTGAAAGAAGCTGGTGACCTGCCACCAGCAGGCAGCAGAGGAGAAACATAAGCATCAGAAGACACACAGAAGGAAAGATTCATGGGAACTTCATGTAAAAAACTGAAGTTAGGAAGTCACTGACAATTGCTGGACTGGAAAGCACAACTACATGATGCAAACTGCCTAGTAAATGTACAGTGAAAAACAGCTATACTGGTGTTCAGTAATTCTACATCTTGGCTAGTAATTCTCTATTTAACATTTATGTTGGTTGTAACAAAATAAAGTTTTAGGCACTTGAAGACGTGATATTTAAAGAAAAGGTCTACCTCAAGGCTCTGATAGATGGGGTGTCTTAGCACAGCAACAAGGACTCCAGAGCACACAGATAAAATAATCCACCAAAGAGGGATGAAAATTAGAAATTAAGTTCATAGGAATGAGATGCTGAAATAATTTCTGATGAAAATAGATGAGGAAAAAAAAATCCCACAACTTTATTTGCTTTATGATGGGGCTTCCTTAGTTTATGAAGTGTTTAGACAATACCACTGCCTGTGATTGTATGTGACTCAATGAACTAGGGCTTCACCAGAAGCAAAGTAGTTTGCCATCAAAGACTGCTCTATAGAAAGAAACTCTTTTCCAGTAGTTTTATAACCATTAATAGCCAGCCACCTATTTCAGAAAAGTTATACTTCCATGTCCACATTCAATCTTCACTTGAAATTTAAAATATGCTTGCACCATTATCATTTCCATATCATTACCATCATAAAGTATAGAAAGACAGAATATTTCGGTTTTTTTCTTGAAACACCAGACCAGTCATACCAGATCATTGTCACAATCCATATTACCTATGCAAGTAGGCAAAGGTTTGTCCCAAACTCTTCGATCACCACTTAAGCAGGTCATAATACTACTACCATGCATTGTATAGCCAGGATTACAGCTGTATAAAATGACAGTGTCTATAAAATGTCCTTCGTCTCGTATCTTGTAGCCATAATTTGGTATTCCGGGATCTTCACACTTTACTAGGTCAAAACCTGAAAATAGGAATAGGAAAAGAAGAAAAGAAGACATGGAGATATAAAATACCAAACAAAATATAATGGCAACGAATGTGATCCTGATGCAAATTAAATTTTCCTGATTCAATGACATTAGATATATTCACAGTGACCAAAGATAAATTGTACATAATTTGGGTAAATCACAATCTGAAAGACTAGGAACTAATTATTAATTTGATATTTGATTATGACATTAGCTTATTGAAGAGAGCATCTTATCTATACTATTCTAAAACAGATTAGTGAGAAAATAAGTAATTTTTACCACTTCTATGTTTCATTCTTTTTTGTTCAGTGGAAAGGAAATACTGATCCTGGTTTTGGCACTAAGCAGCAGCTTCACCTCCTCACCTAATCTCCATAATGAAGTCAAGAGACCACAGTGGTAACTCAGGAAGCATGTGCAGAGGCTACTTCATCCATTCTAGTGTCAAGATAGTATGGCTTCAGTTTCCTCTCTGCTGAAAGCAAGAAGTATTCCCACGCTCATTTTCAACTAGTATTCTCCTTTTTGGCCTATTAACATGCTGAATGGGATGAACACCTCCCTCTGTGATCCATGGAATGAGCAGATCTGCTCTGAGCAGCTACAGCTCTTATCACATTTCATGCATTACTCTCTCCATTGTCTTCATACAGCATTGCTAAAATGTAAAGATGCATTTCTATATCTCTCTTTTCGCCTTCAATTCCTGTTGGAATAATAGAAAGAGCAGTTCCAAATTCATCTCTCTAAATTCCAATTTCTTCTTCACTGTGGATTCTTTTTTATCACTGCCATGTCCCCAAACCACAGAATTTAATCCTGACTTTACAAATACTTTCCACTTTGCCATCCTTATTTTAGTGAACAGCTTATTTAAGTGGTTCAGAATCAGGCTGTTGGTCTTAAATTTTCTGTTTTCAGTGTATTCTCTACACGAGGTTGCTCAGGGAAACTGTGGATGCCCCCTCCCTAGAAGTGTTCAAGGCCATGCTGGATGGGGCTTTGAACAACCTGCTCTAGTGGAAGGTGTCCTTGCCCATGTGTAAGGCCCCAAAAGATTTGATCGATGAGACTTTTCAAAGGGCTTACAGTTATTCATGGACTCTGAATTAGACACATGGGAGAAATACTAACAAGATACCCAAGAAGTCAAAATAACAAAAATCCCTTTACCGGCACTTTTAGAAAACGAGAGAATTTTGGCAAAAAGTGTAGAGCAGCATTCAATCAACATGAAACAAACACTCCTCAAAGCATTAACTTGGCCCATTCAACTTAGCAAACTCCAAGCCTGATAGATTCTAGGTTTCTCAAAACACTACTCAAAATCCCGAGGTGAGGGAATTAAAAGGAGAGAAAGACAGAAAAGATAGAAAAGAACAAACACAGCTATCACTCCTGGTTTTAGTGGTGTTCATCTGATAGAAATTCCAAGAGGAGGCAGGGGCAAATGTGCTTACCTTGTGTCTTGCTTTAAGTACCCTTTGGCTTTTCCTAGCCCCTTCCCCAGCTGGGGCTTGCAGTCATTTGGCCACTTGGGAGCTGGGTGAGGGGCTCCAGAGGCAGGTGTGGAGCACTGCCTCTGTGTGCCAGGGACTGGCAGCCACGGCAGGGCTGGGATACAGGCTGGGGGGAGGGGTGGGGTGTAAGGGGCAGTTCAGCNAGGCTACCAATCCTTCCTACCAGGCGCTCACACCATGGCAGGGGGGTTGGAACTAGATGATATTTAAGATTCGAACCCAGACCATTCTATGATTCTGTGAGGTCCTTCACTATGTAGCAAACGACATACCAATAGACAACCTTTAATTACTTTACAAATACACAAGCTAGAGTTCGTATCCTACTTTTCTTGATGTCTTTCTCCTGGCACTGAGATCAACCACAGCTGAAAAAAATTGCAAGGAGTCTAAGGAGCTTTTCTTCCTGTAGAGATGCGAAAGATATCCATCAACTAACTCCTCTGAAAACATAAAAAACCTTTGCTTTCTTTGTTCATTAATTGGGCACAAAGGTCAGGATTTACCTGTTATAACTCAGGATTCTGAAGATTAGAAGGGTAAGTTTGAACTAGTCTACACCACTTCAATTGTCAGTATAAAAATATGAATTTTTAAAAAACAATCTACCCCTTATATTGACAAGTATTCTTATCAGTCAGCTCAATCAGCTCCTGCAGACATTTATTTTCTACCTTTATTTTAAACTGAGCCTAGGTTCTTTCCAGGCCAGAACTAAGCCAGAACTGATTGGTGTTCCATCACATAGATATTGCATCTCTCCCTGTGCTAATGTCTAAAGAAATATCAACATCAGGAACAGTAAGAATACTCTGACCACAGTCACACTCTTAAATTCAGTTATCCTTTAAATGAGCATGGCTGCTTGCAAGTCACTTCCTGAGAATTCAGCTATGTGTCTACTATATTATGCCTGAGATTGTCTGGGAAAGTCCTAGACAGAAGAAGGCAAGGTAGAGGCATATTAGCATTTACCCTAACATTTTGTCAGTCTAAAGAATCACTTCCCCATACTATACTCATGCCCTGACAATGCTTAGTTTACTAGCAGAAGTGTAGTCTTTATGTCAGATGGAGTATCTATATATCTATAATCACACACAGCACAAAAGGATTATAGAGATTTATCATTATTCCCTTGCTAAAAGATTGATTCCATGACAATATCTGCATATCCCTGCAATTTCTTTTTGTTGACAAAAAAAAAAAAAAAGCAAACGTGCTCAGTTTCCAGAAAAAGGGATAGCAATCTTTTTAACTGGCTCTCAGCAATGATTATATAAACAGTCACATCTAAACAGTTTTCTGCCTTTTAGAGTTACCATTATCTTATGAAGTATGATTAATCTCATCCTAAGGAAGAAAAAAGTAGATTGGATGGACTGGACAATTCTGAAAAGGTCTATTTCTCTTCAAACTTGTAAAGAGCCAAGATGATTTGGTCATTCAGATGAGCTAAACTTCACATGACATAGCTATATTTCATTATTTTAATCTCCTTTTTAAACATACAGAGACATTTATGTAAAACTCTGAAAATGTAAGTTGTTTGATAGCGTGATATTTTAATGCTGATTTGACAGCATGAGCCAGTGTAACACTATTTCTTTGCCACTGCTTTTAGACCCTTTCCCATTCTTTATTAGGTGCAACATTTGGTTATCAAATGCAGTGGCATGTGATTCACAGATGAAACTCCCCTGATTACAGAATCTGCTTGTGTCTCACGAAAAAAACTTTCCATAACACTGATAAATAGTTAGAGAGATTGGTTCTCCAACACCTTGTACAACGTAAAGAAGACAGGGTTGTCAAGGAGAGGTAGTATCTTTTACAACACCAACAGATAAATTTGTGTGAAATGAGATGAACATTTGGACAAACCAGCCTTCCTGGTCTGCTATACAGCCATCTTCACCAAAGAAGGTATCAAGACTGGGATAAAACTATTGTTCTGATTTGCTATAATTTCATGTGTTCCAGTCAGCATCCAGTTTTACACAAGGTGTAAACATACATGATAGATGTGAAGAGTTAAAGAGATCATGTCACAAGCTTTAGAAGTTTGAGAGAAGCCTACCATAGCCTGCCTGCACTTTGTCTGTTCTTGCTTGAAACAGGACTGAGGAAAACAAAAGGTATTTCTGGTTTTATTTTGCCTTAATAATAGTTCACATCATCATTGTAAGTCACTTATATCTTTAAGTATCCACTGATATAAAGGTATTTCACCTCCTTTGCTTTGTAGATTTCTACATGTTCTCAATTTTATTTCTTTCTTTTTTTTTTTTTTTTGCCTATGAACAGACTTTTTCACCTGTCTGTCCCAAGGTGAATTGCCTACTTCTTCAAGAGCATCACACTCTACAGATACTCACTGCACTGCATTTTTGCATCTGTGAACAACAAAGTACCTCTGAAAATTAAAAAAAAATAGGAAAAGAAACACTCTGAGTACACAGTGGTACATACAGGAATTTCTCAGACTGTACATGTGTCAAAGGACATGAAGTCCCTTGAGAAATATACTGATTTTTTAAATCCTATTTTTAAGACTTTGTGGGAGCAACAGGAGAGGTAAGATTTTCTGCCAGTCCATTATAAACCCAAATCAAATATTTATTTAGGGTAAAGTGTTAGATAAAATGATTGTAGAAAACATAAAAAGTCATTGTGTTAAGTACTAGAATTTAATTTCCTATTTCACACACAAAAAAATTAAAAAATAACATGCAAATAAAAATAGTTTTGTTTGGAAACAAAACTATAAAACCTAAATTTAAATATCCTTGAGACACTAAACCCTTAAGTATTTGCCGGCTTATTTAGATTATTCGGACATTTCTATTGAAAAGATCACCTTCATTTTAATTGCTAGGTATTGATAATTCATGAGGAGTACAGCGGTAGTCTTAATTTTTAGGTTTGTTTGCACAATATTATGCCTAGGGGTAAAAAAAAGTTAGATAGAAACATTCAGAGTGGCAAAATAAAGAGTATTATTACTTTTTGTATTTCAAAAATATTCCCTGCAAGAACATCCAGCTAACAAATTGCTGGCATTTATGCCAAATTTTTAAAATGGCACTTTGAATACTCTAGAAGAAACTGTAAGAATGACAGTACCTAATTTGCAGCCCCATGTTCACTACATTTTTCCACCAGCAAGACCATCATTGTTTAGCAGCAGGCCTATTAAAAATTGGGGTATTTCACATGCATGTAGGTGCTGTTCATCGTGTGCAAACACAGCATTATCTTGCCCTGTGCTCTTCTTTCCCAATTTCTTTCCCTTCTTCTCATACACAAAACCCAGAACTTTTCATTCCCTTTTTCTCTGATGCTCTTGTACATCTGGAGTAATTTGTCATAAAGGATCGTATTGTTGTGAAATATCATGGTATAAATGTTGCAGAACTTCAGTGTTAAAATAGATGCTATAAACTTTTACAATGGGGGAAATATGGTCATGAGATCCACACAATCACAGTACTTGGGTTTATCTGGCATTGCAACAAGTCAGTGTCAGAGAAATTCTACCAAGATTCTTACTGCTGAGAAAAATTATTGTACGGGCAAATTGCTGCCAATTATCTTATTCTTGAGTTTCATTACAGGATTGTCAGAACAATGAATGCGTAAAAGCTTGTTAAATTAAAACCAAAACAGCCAGAATACATCTTGATGATTGGCTGTAATCTCCTGGCACTCTCCCATGTGATTTACTCTGTCATATTTGATGTAAATAATCAGAAATGTAGAAATACCAGTTGTTGGGGCAAAAATTATTGACATGTCTGTAAATACATGTAGACTATTAATTACAACTTCTTTCAACTCAGTTTAATTATGCCGGGCACTGTGGTACTAGCTACATTAGTAAGCAGCGCAGTATAGTAAAAGCAAGTCTGGGCAGTGAAACAATGAAGTTGAGGACATGATGTCCACACTATCTGCACTCAAGTGTTTTTACCTCGGACTAGCTTTTGTGTCCATTAGTGAGTGGAATATGCTATATGCATTCATGAAGCACAACTTCCAGTTCAGCTTCAAGTTTGTGCCCTCCAAAGCCTGTTGTCAATACCAAGAAGAGAGTGTTCATTTTGTGTCTTCAAGGGAAATTTTCAGGGATTCTGTATTGCACAGTGTACTTATAACAGAAGTTGACAACATTCTGAGGTATCCGCAAATGTTCCCTTTACTCATTTTGAAAGGAAGAATACAGTTTACTTACTACATATATACCTGTGCATTTACACTGCATGTAAACCTACACTGGCTATATGAGAAATAAGTAATTTATACCAAGTAATTTCCTACTAGAAGAAGTCCTATAGTATTTTGAAACAATCACTCTCCTAAATAAAAAAGTAAGCACCTAAAAGGTGCATTACCACCCTTTAGGTACTTGGTCCCTAATTTGTAACTCTAACCTTGAGTTCAATACTAAGACTTCTATGAATGGACAAAAGCAACAAAGACGCTCTGAATTGTGAGTACTCGTCCAAATTTTACTTTCTACACAAAGGTATGTTGATGCATATGACATTATGGCTGATTTAGTAGAACATATAAGCACACTGTTACTAGGGACCATAATATAAGACAAGAAATTAGGCTGCAGGGCTTTATTCCTTTCTTTTTCTTTTTTTTTTCTTTCTTGATTAGTAAATCTTGTTCAGGTTTTGCAAAAAATATACTATGGCAATTAAAACTGTACTTATGGAGATGGAAGATAACAGTTTTAAAAAAGAGGAAGTACTTGAACTGACAATAAAATAAAAGTAACATCACAGCCCTTAATACCGTGGTCCCATGGTGCTAATTTGTTCAACTGCTTTTGACACTTTAGGGTTATTTACAGCTATGTTGTATTCATTTTTGTTTGTCAGTGACACTCCGACTTTATGCCAAACCATATATAAAAACTACGATAAAAGCAAAAAAATACCTGTAAGTTTTCTTCTGTATCCTCTCATTAATTTTACAGGAATTCAATCGTGTTTGTGCCAGATTCAGATCAGATTTGCACTGCTGGGCACCCTGATGCTGCACCAATTCATTTTTAAGACCATGGAACCTTGGCCTCAGGTATGATCCCAGAACACTGTAACCACCAAATAAGAATTTCTCCTTGTATATTGAAAGGCATGTACCTGTGCTGTAACTTCTGTGAACTCTGCTATTTTGTAGTAAGAAGTCTAAATAGAAAGCCTCCAGACAAAACTGTAAAGACATTTTAAAACAAATGCCAGCTGGGTTATTTTCAAAACTTTATATGTCTAATCTAAAGATGAACATGTCCTAAAAACATAAAAACTTTAGTATGTAGGTGTAGATCAACAGTATCAATAATCTTGTCTTGGATGAATAATTTTATACTCATATAATTTCCTGTTAACATTACTGTTTGTTACAGATGAGGAAATACTATTATACAAAAAATACCATTAATCACTAAGAAAATTTCACCAGACAAGCCATGATGGGTTAATTATTTTGAATGCAAAAAAGGTTTTGCAGCTTATATATTAAACACCAAAGGGACCCCAAATACTCTTTAATAATCCCTAATAATTATATTACTTACTATACTGTAAGTCTAGACTGAGTGGGCTCTGCTCATGCCCATGATGAAAAGGCATTGTCTTTTCTTTTCTGCTCACCATGGAAGACACAACTCACAAATAATGTATAACCTATCTTCAGCTTCTGAAAGTGATGTGAGAAAAGATTTCAGGATGACTTCAAAAGAAGGGTAAGTGCATATAAAAATCCTATTTTAATACGTACATGGAAATATTAACATGTTTTATTATAAAATAAAGGTAATATGAAAATGTTGGAAACACCAGTAACTCTTCATGAGTTCCCTAAATCTTAACTGATTTAAGCTCATAAGTATAGTCTGTATGTTTAACACAGAATCTTTTTGAACTATCGATGAGTAATTAAAAATATGAAGTGGTACTTGAGTTAATGTTCAGAGTATATAATGGATTTCTAAATGCATGTAAATGTCAACAAATACTCATTCTGCAGTTGGTGCATCCTAAACATTCATTGTATAATCTATTTAATTAAATCAATGCAATTCAAAACAAGAGTTCTTGGCATTTTCATTCTATCTTGGAACCATTTATGTGCAACAGTGTCCTGAAACCTACAGCTGTAGAAAAAACAATGTACTGGAAAAAGGGACAATTACAAAATCTCTACCTAATTAGAATGATAGAAAAATCTATAGAAAGAAAAGTGTTTGGATACTGTAGCTACAGCAAGGTATCAGAAACTGCTGCTTTGTATCGTTTGGAAACTGAGAAGTACATTTTTAATTTCTCAAAAGCTTTGCAATCAACTGGCAATTAATTCTGACTGCATGGATGAGACAGTCATTCAATGGATAATACTTTCTAATATGAATTTCAGCAATTCTTCTTAACATGAGCAACATGTAAAAATTTATGTAAACCTGCAAAATATGTAAAATAGAGATGTTAGGAGATGTTGTCAATAACAGGTTTTTGAACATAAAATGAAAAAGAATTCTTTTCTGTAATTTTCTCCTGTTATAAATATATTACAAAAAGTTTTAAAGCCTTTTCCCACCAATTTCAAACCAGGTTCTTCGTGTCCATGTATCCTACAAAAATTTTGTTCTCCCTTTTTCAGCTACAATGTCCCCATATACAAATAAAAAAATTGCAAATTTAAGAAGCAAGTTAAATATGTGTAGACAGGTAGTAGAAGACAGTTTTTTATTATTTTATTGAAAGAAAGTACATAAATAACAATACTTGAAAACAATGGGTATGCAAATATATGGGCCTGCAGCAAGATGACTGCTGTGCATATATAAAAAGCATACAAATAAGCTTTGCAATCAGCAAGCAAGTGAATAATTAATTACAATTTATACTCCATATAAAATGCAGGGATTAAAGGTGAAATTCCATATGAGTTAAGAATTCTAACTTCAAGTATCTATGGAAAAATATCTTCAGGACCTCCATGTCTAAACTGTCTTTTATAATCAGTGGGGAAATGACTGGTACAGACAGTACTTAAAAATAATCTGTAGGTGGCCTGTTAGGAGAGATTAGTCATTCTTTTTCGGGGAGAGGGGTAAGAAAAGGAAAAGAAATAACATGAACACACACTTTTTCTCCTATGTTATTTAGTGCAAGATACTTTGACTTAACACATACCAAACGCTTAAATGTTCGCAAATTCATTCATTGCCTCACAGTCTTTTCTAAAATACTCACCCTTAGAGGAATGAAGTCACCATGAATGTAAAGGATCTATTAAAAACGGAAAAAGCATTGTCCAACCATATAAAAAGCAGTATGACACAGACAGGACTGAAAATTTTAAAAACCCTGTCATCTCCAACTGTGTTGATTCCTTCACACACTGACAGGTGAACCACATGCACACATCACCTGTTATTCTGGCTAGTGGTATTGTGCCAGAACTTCTGAAAATCAATTTCTGAATACACTGTAGTGAACAACTGAATAATAAGAAACACATAAATCTTGTCTACCTTTCATCATCCTGTTTCAAACAACTCTTCCCATCTAGAAAGTTTATGGAAGCAGAAGGAATAGAAATAAATAGGTTTATAGCACTCATCTTTAAATATCTTTGGTCCAAATAATCTTCTCTTTACATGCACCCCTAATTCTGCCCAAATATCATGTACACATAGTTTTGGCAGGGTGATTTTAATATGCATAAACTTTTGAAGGAATAAACTTAATTTTATTCTGAAATAACTTTCTTATTATTTTCAGTAATTAGAAACATTAGAAACATAGTTTAGCTGACTGAAAAAAAATCTGTTTTCTATTTATTTCTAATCTTCAGTTAAAAAAATAACTACATTTGAGGGCACCAATCTTAATTTGTTGAAATGTAAACAGTTCCCTAATATAATAAAGGGAATGGAGAAAAACTCACATTCTTACATCTAAACTGTTAAAATCTTTACAAAGTAATTCTAGATTTTTGAATATTAGCTTTTACAAAGGGAAAAAATCAGTCAGAAGAAGGTTAAGATCAAACTTTGATCTCAGGGGCACTCACAAGTTATTTGAAATGTCTAAGATTATATACTATATTAGAAATTATTATAGTATATATTATATTATTATATACTATAATTTATGTAGTATATCTATTATAATATATATTATATGGGATTTTACTTTTGTGTAAGAGTATTAGAAGTATGGAACAGAATAATATATTCACATTTGTGTAGCTTAGATTTTATAACTACACTCTTATAGTTAATACTTTCATAAATTAAACAGCAAATCAATACTGATGCACCTAATGTATCTTGCATCTGAATTGCGGCAAGAAGGAGCTTGCAATTACTCCACCATCCTAAGTTTCTGTGCTGATATCTACCTGACTTAAGGAACTGCTTATCAGCCTCTCTTTCCCAATGGATAGGGTTTAGCCGATAATCCTAAATGAGAAAAAATAATTTTTCATTCAATATCAGGCCAATGTAGGCAAGAAGGCCAGGGTAAAGAACAATAGGATATTGGCAGTTCTGTTCAAGTGTTCTAAGTTTTCAGGCAGGAGTTTTTGCTCATGGGAAAATTCTGGTAATTATAGCAGTGGGAAAAAATTAACAGTAACTCTACTGTCTACTCATGTAAAACTTGGAAAAGAGGAAATGATTCACTGCAAATAAACAGGAGTCTTTTTGTGAAAAACGGAGGAAATGAGCAAACTTTTGGAACAAATCCCAGCTAAAACTCATTGAATCCAGCTGCACATACATATAATGACAAGTCTATAATGGCTTCATAGAAATAGATTCTTTTTAAAGTATGACAAAAAAAGTTTAGGTTGAGGTGGCAAAGAAGGTAAAGAAGTTCTGTCATTCAAATCACTGCATTGACAAATTCATGGAAACTGTTCCCACTAAGGTCTCAGTAATAATGCTACAAATATGGTCATATGATGATATGATATGATTTTTTAATATTAAAGTAATATAATCTTTAGGCCATCACTCCTGAGATTATGAATTTACCTTGAATCTGCTTGCAAATTTCAATTACATTTTTTAGCTATGATGAATACATCAGCAGATAAGAAAAAAAGTACACTTAAGAAACCTACCTGAATTGGCATCACTGAAAAATCTTACTTTCATACTCTATAGAATTTTAATATAAATGTAAAACACCATACACATATGGACACCTACAGTGATCTCTGCTAGCAACTCTCTTTCTCACCTGCAAATCACAACTGCATTTTAAATTTTATAACAAGAGATTTTTAGAAACAGCCTTTTTTTGATAATAGATGTGAATTACAACACTGGGAAAACCCAGTGGTTTTAAGCAGATGAGAATCTCTGAACAATACACAAAAAAGTCAGGAGACCTTCAACTGATAATTTTCAGAACCAAATCAATAATTTTTAACAAATTACCTTTTTCACAAATGTGATACCTCCTACATATAAAACCTTTTTTTTCCCTAATTGAAAAGGAGAAATTGTTAACATCTTCTTTCTTTCTAACAACTTTGCAACTTTGACTTTCTTTTACAAGAGCTTTTTCTATGCATGCAATACAACTTACATTCATTTGGGGTTAGTCACATGATGGTACTCTTAATAGGACTTGTGACTACGTCATACATGATTAGGTTAAGACATACTCATTTAATAATTTTTGTCTTCAGTGTATTTTCATTTAGTTTTGTCTTACACTTTTACTGCAGTGTGTGAAGGTTCTACTTGGAACAGATCTTATACACAGACTAGCTATGGAAAGGAAACTGGAAGAGCTTATTTTCATTACTGGATTGTTCTGCTAAACTGACATTATACATCCTGAGGCAAAGCCACTATATTCCTGAATTTGAGTCTGATTGTGTGCTAGAGTAAAAGTCTGAATTTGCAGTTTCAGAACATTATTTTCACTGACATTCTAACATTTTCAATTACTGTAGAATAGGAAATAAACTAAATTAAAGTTCATTATTCTCTTAAATGAACCATTATAAATGGTTTCAACAATTTATATAAATTTAGACCGCGCTGATTCAGCTTCCATGCACTAACTTTCACTATCCCTTGAAAGAAGTAGGGTTAAAGAATGATTATAACACAGAACTTAAACTGAAAATTAGAACAAAATCTTTAGCAGTAACAAAATACCATGAATGCTAAACCAGTGCATCATATCCGAGAAATGTATTTTAAAAATTTCTTTCCTTAAACTGAAAAGTATATCTTCAGGCCAATGAAGACAATAATGTAAAACTACTAACTATGCTAAATATAAAGGATGATAAATGCAAATGAAAATATTAAAACTCATTTAAAAAACCCAAAACTATCCATGCATCATCCTAAATCTGTGTTAAGTTCTGTGAAGTGGAGCAAAGCTCAGGAGCCTGAACTCTTCTGAAAGAAATGGTAGCCATGCAGAATTCTGCTTTCAGGGAAAGAAATGGTCATCATGGATTCAAAATTTGATGATGTTACCATTAAATTATGATTTGTGCCTACACACCATTCATTTTCATAAAGACAAATCCTTAGTGAGACTTTTTCCTGCCCTCATTTCCATCTTAGCACAGAAGTCCAGGAGAATATCTAATTTCACATCACAAAGAAGTGGAGGATACAAATAAAAAACAATTGTTGAGGAACTAAAATGGAATCCCATTTTTAATCTATAGCAGCAAATCAGGGACAGGTCAGTGATAGGCCTTCAGAAATCTAAAATCTAGCTAGGGAGTATACCACAAATTCCTGAATAATTTTCAGACTTTAAAAAGTCTCTAACTAGTTCTTCATGTTTCTGAAATACAGAGGAGTCTGTAGGGAGGCAGAACATAGTACTGAGTGGGCTGGTGCAGCCAGGCATGTTCCTACAGATAATATCTATCAGTATTTCTGGATGGACACTTCCACTGACTTACTACAATATATTCTAAGGTTTAATCTGTAGATAAATGAAGCTTCTGCTTCTATTATTTACTGTACAGGACTGGGGAACCAATAAATTGCCATAGAGAGCTACATAAGCTGCCCCCAAAAAAGATGTCTAGCAACTTCATGCTATTTCAGAGAAGCAACTGCCAGTGCAAAGCACATGGTAAAAACCCTCAGGTCTGAGAAGAGTCTGAAGAGCAATTCTACACAGTGGTAAAGTTCCCTACACATCATGAATATAGACATCCATCATCAGGCAACATGAAAAGAAATGAGTTTTGAGATTTCTAGCTCGTGCTGTGAAGGGAAAGAGTGTTTTCTTCTCAAAAGTTTGGGAACTTTACTGAGAAAACTGGGCAAGTACAGTACAGTGCTGAGTGATCTGCGATCTGTACAAGTCCATATAGATCATACAGTAGCAGCATTAGGCAGTACTCAGAGGGTCACAAAACATTTGTATACGTCATGTATGATAAAGTGTGCAGGTATTGCTTTTCGTTTTTCCAAAAGCTAAGAAAAGTGAGACTGTGTTCAAGGTAGGAGGATTAAACAGGAGCAAGCAAGCACTTGTGACACAGGTCAGAGTAAGTTCAGTGCATGATGAGTGAAAACAGCCACTGTTAAAATTCTCTTGTGTGATAGGGGAGTGGTTAGGCATGGCAGGGAGACTGCCGGTTTGTTATTCGGAAGCTGTACTGAATTGCTCCTTATTTAAAGTTGCAGTTTGTTACTTTTACCAGACAGATGTGTTTTGCTTTTTCTGCCTGTCACTATGTGGCATCAATAAGATTTTGGTTTTATCTGAATGTCAATTTAATAATTAAAGCCATTGACATGACAGCACAAAGCACTGGCATCTTTATATCAGAAGGGCCGAATCTTATAACTGAGCAGTGAACAGGAATAGCTGTGACAATCCCTGTATCTAATCTTCTCTTCCCCACAAAAGTTAGAGGTATCTCAGGGAGAAAAGTTCTAAGCAGAGGGAGGGAAAAAAGATGCCCTGAATTATAAAACTGCAATTATAAAAGAATAACAGACATTTTTCTCAAGGAAAAAAAATAGCTGTCACATGAGTCAGGCTACAACAAGCATACACCTAATCACATGCAGATCGCTATTGATGTCCTCGACTCATAGGGAATTAAAGTCATCAAGCTTATGCTGTCATTTCCTCAGCACTGAGATATAAATGTTCACAGTCATTCCCTCTGACAGCAGTACAGAGGTACTGGAAGTGGACACTTTACCTTATTCTTCCTAACACACTATAAGGTAATGGCTTTATATAAACTTGTTTTACACAAAGTAGACAAGTTTCCTTCTTTGTTCCTCATTTTTCTTCTCCTCTGTTAGAGTCGTATTCAACTATTGCCCAAATTATTATTTCATTGACTTTTACTCCATATTTACTGCCAATTTCAGGCTAAAATATTTTCCATTTTTCTGAAGTAGTTTCCTTAAATAAAATCACTGTAATTTTAGTTTTCATTCAAAATATTTCTTAGCTTCTCAAAACAGTTAACTTGAGAAAGAAAGTTTTCATGGTCTTCTCTACTAAAAAAGTATCTCTATCTATCAGGATAAATCCATTTCCTTGAAAGCATCTTGTAGTTATAGATCAAAGACTTAGATAACTATTATTTTCAGCTCCCATTCAGTATCAGCTGAAGCAATTTCCTCTATAGAAGATTTCATCAGATATTTCATCAGATTTCATTTAAAACTTGATTTCTTTATAGATTTCCTTTTAATATCTGCTTATATTTTGATTTCTACAATTTATAAAAATATCTCGGTTTCTGAGTTTATAAAATTTGATCTTATGTCAGTAATGAAGTTCTGAAAACAGATAAAAGTTTCTTTATCCACATTTCTGTTCTCATGGATCATTAGCTTTTTCTCCTATTGTATTTTTAATTTTAACATAATCTTCAGAATTCACACCATCAAAAAGAATGGAAAGGTAGTTTCACACAAACGAAATAGCAAACTTTTACATGAGTCTTTTTAATAACACCCTGCAATGTTACTTCTTAATTTCAAAGCATTAATCGGAAGAAAAGTACTACAAAGAGCAGCAATTAAGGGCAGTTGATGATGCCTTGTGGGTAGCAAGAACTCAGCAACCAGATAGGAAGTAACCTCAATTAATTACCTTATTATTAGACCATCACGTCTCCTATCTCTGTCTTATGATATTAATTTTTCAATTTCATTCACTCCAGCATATATTTCTCATTTCCTTCAGTGAGACCATGTTTCATCACCTTTTTATATTGTTTTAGTAATTTTAAAGTATCTGGCATTATAGTTCAATCTGAAAAGTGAATAAATAAACTTCAGAAAAATCTTTCAGTTAATTCTTCTGTAAACTATAGCTTTATTAATCCAAAAAGATAATTATAATTTTGCATTTCATGTATTTACCAAATAAAAAATGGACACATTTGTTTAGTAACTAAATTGTAACTGCACCAAAAAATTCCAAATCCATCAAATAATGAGTATAAATTTCTGGTATATCTAATCTCTAAGATATTACTAGGATGAGACTCTTTCAGAAAAAGAAAGTGAGTCAGCACTGCAGCCAGCTTTCAAAGCACTACAAAAGAGTACATCTTCTGCTTGTATCAATTTATGAATGGTGAGAAGTCCTGCACTGAAGGGTTTGGAAATAACAGTTACAGTTGAAGGAAATCACCTGGTTAGATGGTCACTATCTCAAAATTTATTATATTGAATTTGGCTTCCTGAAAACACATGTGAGAAGTAAAGAATTAATCTTTTTTTACAGTTGGGGGCTGTCTCACGTTAGAGAAAGTAGGAAGAAAAGTAATTACAGATAAGCTTTTCAACATGAATGGCTGCAAATTGATTACATATGATAAAACAGATACTTGGCAACCAAAATTAAAAAAACAGTAAAATGTTATGCAGACATAGGAAAAGAAGTTTTGTGTCTGTACCCAGTATTAAAATTACTGCTAGAAGATTATGTTAAATTCTGTCTACACACTTCAGAAAATATGAAAATACTTTGAAGAATATAAAACAGATTCAAAACTAATCAAACAATCAGGAAAAAAAGCCTTGAAGACATGAATTATTGTATCTTATCTTACGCAGAAAAATATGGTGCAGGAGAGCAAATCATTATAGAATTGCAAAATAAAGTGTAAGAAAATCAAGCAGCTGGATGTAGAAATTAGACAAAATTCTATTTTTAAGTAAAATTACATTTGCAAACAGTAGGTGGAACTGATCACTGAAGCAGGATTTGAAAGGAACTGATTGAAGACCCTTGAAATCAGAGCCCTTAAAATAAGATAGTTTTTAAAACAGGTCTTTGGTTCCTTTTCTTTCAAAGGAAAAAAATCTACAGTTTCTCTAGGCAAATCAGAGTAGATTTCCCTAGTCATTCTTCAGTGGTTCTCTACGAAAAACCATCTAAAGGTAGGATGATAACATTCAGATTTACTAGGCACAGCAGAAAGAAAGAAGAGAAAGTGAACAATTTCTGGTTATTCCACAGCGTGCTCCAAACCAAAAGGAAAACATCAGATGTACTAATATGAGCAATGATTCCATTTCTGTGCCACACTATGTTGTGCTCTGCTCTGAAAGATTCAACAGCAACTCATGGAAAGTAATGTAAAAGATAATAAACTGAAAGTAAAGGGAGCTTGGAGATTCCTTGAAACCTGGACAAAATATATCTTTATGTGTGTTGGAAACAAACTAGTTATCCCCAAAGTTACTCCGCACAAAAACCTCATTGTTTTGCCAGCAAAATTAATGCAATTAATTGCATACAGTCTGTGGGACAAGTGCATTGTTTGTCAAAACTTGTTCACTCCAGTCTCCTTCCAGTATACTCTACCCTGATCCTAACAAGCAGTCAGGCCAGATTAAGAGTGTGCACTCAGGTACGTATTATTTTATTTATTCTCATTTTTACTTTTTTCATTCCTCTTCTCTTCTCTTCTCTTCTCTTCTCTTCTCTTCTCTTCTCTTCTCTTCTCTTCTCTTCTCTTCTCTTCTCTTCTCTTCCTCTTTTTTTCCTCTCTCCTCTCCTCTCTTCTCTGTCTGATTTGACTGCAGAGACTCAACTTTCCATTTTAAAACACTCTCTCTGTACATTTCCTGCTACAATGTAACAACTAACATATTCAACTCACATATATCACAACCCCACTACTAAGTCTTAAAAATATTCACACTTTCTTAGTTTAAAAACTTGCAAATTTGCTTTCAGCAATATTTTTAAATTTCTGTCACCTATCCAGTCATGTACACAAGTAAAGCTCAGTCTCTTAACCACAGTACACTCTAGGAAATTACCTTCAACATTCCAAAAGAAATCACTGCAGCTGAGAAACACGCATTTCCCCACAAAGCAATCAATTGGACCATATTTATGAGCTACTTACTTGTATAAGTCAGCTGAAATCCTTGGTCAGTATCAGATCCATTGGTATTAAACTCTATCCACATATGGTTAGAGGTGCTATTAAGAATAACTCCCATCATGTCAGTTTTGGTGAAGACTCCAAGAGAGCGTGAAGAACTGTCTTTTCCATCATACACCTTGAAGAAATAAGAGCATGACATTGGATGTCAAATCTAAATATTTGAAAGATTTTAGTTTATACAGTAATACCAAAATTAGCCATGTATTGCCAATGGTTTCTCCAAAACCTTACTGTATCTATTTTGAGAGGTACATACTCTTGGTTATACAGTTCAATGAAATCTTAAATATTCTGTCCCCCTTAAGTTGTTTTATACTCTTTTGCCTTTTCAGTTGTTTGAGCTCATCTTGAAAGAAATTAATATTTATAGGCAACTCTATCTTCTGAGGTTTCATGAACTCAGATTGTTCTTCTCAATTACTCACAAAGGCCAACAGAAGTATAAGTTCTGAATTCACCACTGAAGGTAAACCCTTACAGCCTACTCTGTTCTCTCCTGTCTGGATATATCAACAGCAAAACTGAGATACTGAAGTCAGTCTGTCCCCTTTTATCTCAGGCTCTAAGGCTGCAGCAATTTTGGTTTACTATAGGTTTTAACAAAGACACATAAGTTGTCAAAAATATATGTGAGTCTAGTTCCGAACTAATTGTAGAGATGTTCTTATGTACCATGTTACTTTACTGAAAACTTTCAACAATATCAACCTATGCACTTTTTGAAATCCTAGAATTTTTAAGAATGCCCTTTTGACTGCTGATCAACACATGAGAAGTACAAACTCTTGCCTAGGTGGTAATTTATTTTTTTTTTAATTGGAAAACCTTGAAAGCAACAAAGTGCAAAAATAGCCTTCAGTGGCTTCATTTTGTTAGTTGGTTTGCTTTCTCAAGATGAACTTAAAAAGTTAATTTCCTTTTTAAATTAATCTCCTGTACTTTCTCATGGAAAAATAAGAAATATAAAGTGTGTAAATATACACCACACATGAAACATCACATCAATGCTTATACCAAAGTAAGAAATAGATTTGAATAGCTGGTTTCTGATATGAAGTGAAAGATAATTTTCCCTTATCTCATATGTCCTAGAGTCACTAGAGACAACCAGCGCAAAAGCTACAATTACAGTATATATTTCAAGCACTGGATCTTCATCTCTCCGCTTGCAGACCTAGTGGTACAGCGAGGATTTATACTGATTCCATTCAGAAGCAGGAGTGACCCATTTAACAATCTAAATTGCTACATTTGAGTCACAGACAGTTCTTTGTACTTGAATGTCCAGTTAGATCTATTAATGAAATTTAGAAATGCTTCTTTTGAGATGACAGACCATTGCAACATTTGTAGGTGAGGACCAACAATTAAAAGCAGTTCTATTTTTCCTGTGGAGAAAATACCAGCATGCCATCAATAGGTAAATGTCTTGAAAGTACCATGATCATCTCAAGTGCCATTAACAAAAAAAAAAAATAAAAATAAAAACAACATGCATAAAGATTTTTTTAAGATGAAAGCAAATATTTACTTTAATAAATATACATAGATATAAATAATTACCTTCTCTAAAAGAAGCTTTTGAAAAATAATACACTGTGCTAGCCACTGACAGAATAGATTTGGTCTTTATTACTGATGCAAAGATTGTCTTATACCAAGGCACACAGAAGAGATATCTCAGAAGACACAATCAATGGTATTTAAGATTCATGCAAGCAGTAACACATCCTTAAGGTCTACCTCTTGGAAGAAATATGACTTTAAGCTATACGAAAAGTATCTGAAAAATTACTTGCCAGCTTCTAACGGTTGTCTTGGGACAGAACTACAGATCACTTTCACAGGCTGATTATGATTGATTTATTAGAGATGGAAATCTATTGTATAAAGTAAAGAATCATTTGTTCCCCATAAGATTTATTTCCACAGATATATTACACTTGATCTGGGTGATAATACTTGAAATGGAATGTTCCATTAATTGTCATTAATTAAAATGCCACCTATGTTTAAAAAGAGATTTTTTACTCATGTATAAAACAAAACAAAAAACCCACCCCACAGCTAAAGACTACAGACATATTGTTTCAACAGTGTTCTACCTCACCGACTGTTAGAGATACTCTTCCTACCTGAAGATTAACAAGTTAAATTATAGAATCCCTCCAGATTAATCCAGACCCAAATGAAAAGAGTGTTTTGTGATATTAAAATAAGAGAGATCCTGTCAAAGCAGCTGTAAAAAAAAAACCAAATCAAAACAAAAAAATACCCCAAACCAAAACAAAAAACCAAACAATAAAAAGCCTGTGACAATTTGTGGTGACACTTGTCCATCTGTTCTTAACATGGCAGACATAAGTAAGTATATATCTACTCCAATAAATGAAACATTGGTAGTGAACAAATACAAGCACTGAATCTCCCTTTTCCACACTGAAAAGTTGGTTGAACCATCCGAGGAAAGAAAACACTTTTTAAACAATGCTTGTCATGCTAATTAATGTGGGTCAAGGATCATTCCCAACAGACAGCTTGTGTGCAACCATTGTGCCATGTCATATGTGACTGATTCCAGAGGTACAGAATGCATTTAATAAACTAGTCTAGACTAGTTATCATTGATGATTCATATTTTGTACACACATTTAACTTATTTAGGAGAACCTATCTGAAATGTAATTCACATGCTGCAATTGTTATTTCTTCAGTCATGAAGAAAAAAAGAAGGTCCATTTGGCAAAACAGATGTAAGACAGAATATTACATTCTTCTTTTTCTCTTACCTCTAACAAATTCACTGAAATTGCATTATAAAGATTCCGGCATATGTAGCCACTTTAAAGAATTATGAATCTTCAAGTGGCAGTAAAAACAGGGAGACCAGGAAGATGAAGTGTTTGTGAGTGAGAAAGGATAAGCTCTAAAACAGAGATAATCCAAGTAGTTTACTTTTGTCATATGTCCTTCAAAATGGTTTCTATTACTTTACTTGAATTCAAATTTCTATCCCACTAATTCAAGTTCAAATTTTGTCACAGCTATATAATGCTTTGCCCACAAATTACAGACATTACCCTGCATGCATTCTCCTTGAAAGCAATAGTTTTGACCCTTCCTCATACACTAGTCTTACTGATAACAGAAGTACTCTTGCAAGTTATATGCCATTCCATACACACTACAATCTCAATATCCAGCCTCAGTACTCCCACTTGAATACTGAGCGGAATATACAGCTGCAGATAGTTTATATTTTCAGAGCAACTAAATAGTGATAGAGTAGGAGTTCAGTCACAACAGCTTGATTGTCTACATGGTATTTATTGTCAGTACACCCCTGGAACACATTTAATGTAGACTTACTAACATCCTCACAAATCTTCCCTGAGAAAGCATTAGTGCAGGAACTGCATAGGCCAGGGACTGTTTCTGAGAGACAGTTCCACTGAGCCACCTCACCATGCAAGATGCAAGAGTTTAACATTACAGGTGTAGTCAAACTGCAGAAGCTGATCTTAGGGGCAGCAGGGAATGATTACAGCATTGTTTGGAGCTGTGCTTATGATGAATTTAACCAGAGCATTCAGTGATGCCTCATTTCACCTATTTTTGAGGAACTGAAAGTGTTCTACTTGCTGGGACTAAAGTATGCAGACAAAAGAAGAGGACAGTGCTACAGTTATTCAGAGGTGAAATGCTCCAGTAACAGTGCTAATGTATCTGCATCTGCTGTGGAAATGTATAACACTCACCTGAAGGAGAAGGAAATGCTGGCTAGAGTTTCTTGACGTTTCTTATTCTGACAATAAAAAGAAATTACTTACAACTAAACTTACCAAATTTCCTTAACTGCAGAGGTTTTATGGCATAAAATCATCCCAAAGAGACATGCTTTTAAAATATTCCTTTGGTGGCTAGTGAGGCAAGGCCTGTACAGTTTGCTGACACTGGTAACATTCCAAAATCCTTTCACTACATCCTCATGGAGTTCATAGTGATCTTACCTCAAACAGTAACATTATATGCTTTGTCTGACACTCTTGGTGGGTTGATCTTGGGATTATTACATTATTATTACAGGGTTTTATCGGCCCTCTTTATCACACACTAATGAGCAACATTTTTTCCCTTTCTTACATATGTTTCCCCTGAGGTGCCCCAGCCCCGGCCGTGAGCTCAGCCGTGCCCTGGTTGCATCTAGCTGGAACCGGCTGTGTCCGGTTGGAACCGGCTGTGCCCGGCTGGGGCAGCCCTGCCTCCCCTGACAGAGCCCCCGCAGCCCCCGCTGCTGCTGGGGCCTGGGCACCCATATGCAATGTAATATTACGTATATACAGATTTTTCTTTTAAAACAGAGTAAGATACTGAGCTGGGAAAATGCCCTATATTTCAGTTCAAGGTTTATAAATATTCTTAAACTTTGTGCATCCCTTGCAAACTGCCATCAAGGCAGTCTTGAAGCTTTCTTCTGTGCAGGCACAAGATAGAAGGGTAGTGTTCATAACATAATTTGCTCATATTTTGGGTGCAGATAGGAAAGAAAGCAAGGTTCGAAGTCCATAGTCCTGCCAAGGTGCTGATTCCAATGGAAATATGTAGGACATCCTGGCATGGGAATAGAGAGCAAATAGACTTAATTTTCATAAACGCAGGTTATAGAGAGACCTTAACTGGTGGAAGAGAGCTTAATTGTATAAATGGAAGCTGTGCTGTGCTAGCTGACTCAAAATGAGAGAACAGCTCTCGCAGTTCAGACATCACGACAATTTTGCCTTTGCCTCCTTTGGATCTTCTGAAATACTGTGCTAAAAGATCCATGAAAGAAGAAAGTATCTAACAGATTGCTCAGAACAACCTGGTCTCAGGCAAATCTTTCTTGTATCTCCAGGGAATATCACTAAGTACTCTGGACATTACTCATGAGATGTTCTGAAGGATAACTGAGTTTCTTGAATGTTTCTCTAGGGCTTTCTAAGGGGTATTTTGTTGTTGATTTTTAGGCAGTTTATTAAATTATTTATAAACCAGATATCTGCACTGCAAAGCTTCTGGAAGACTTATGTACCACATTCAAGCAACTCAGTGGGCAATTAAGTTCTTTCTTTTCTGCTGAATCTGTTCAGAGCAAAAATACTTTTGGGGATCTGCACTGTCAGACCACGGATAATGGGAGCAAAGGACAATACAGACCATGTACTTTGCCCACCTACTAATTCCCTTTGATCTAAAAGAGAAACCAAGGTCTTGCAGTGTTTTATACAGTGGTATAAACACAGTGGCAGTTATTATCTATGATTTTGTGGGTAAAGATGGAGAAAATGCTGTTCTTTTGATTGTAACTTTATAACCTATAAACAAAACTATAAGTTTTGCTTATTTCATGGTCAAATGCAGACTGTACTTGTTGAATAGAACAGATATAATAACAAAGATATAATGTCTATATTAAAATGAAGACTTTTTCTTTCCTCCCCACATTCATTGTATCTCTAAATGCCTTGTTCTTTGCAGGAATTGAATTGTCACACTTAATTACATAAGGAAGCTCTTACAGATAAAAATATAGCCACCAATATTTGATGCATAACAATTATGTCTTTAAACTCCTTGTAGGAAGCACTCAGTGCAAATTTAAAAAATCAAGTTTGAAATGCAGACAGCAATTTCAAATATGTTAAATGGGTTGCTGGGAGATATCCAGAAAGGCAACTGGTAACTGAATTCTGAGTACTTTGTTATTTTAAGTATTAATTAACTGAAAATTTCAAGACATAAATTTGAAAGACTAATTCAATGTATGGTCAACACTTCAGATGAATATCATGATTTTCATTACATAGAAGAATGCCACAGCCACTATTAGGAAAAGACAACGTATCGCCATGCCGTAGAAAAGTGCATGCTGAAACTCTATATATATTTAGGCCATGTTTCAAAGGTTACCTGCAATGTAAAAGAATGAAAGACATCTTCCATAACTACAGTTTTAGTCAATATTGCAATGGTAATTTCTGTTTAGGGAAAAAACCCAAAAAATACCTGTGCTACACTTATAAATATTGTGCAAAGAGAAAAAAATACTAGGTATTCAAAATCCAAGTTCAAATTTTAGGTTTCCTTTTAAGATTTAAACTACTTTAAACAGTATAATACTTCTAGAAATGTAATTGAACTCACATTTGAATCTAGTATAAATAATTACTGAATCTAGTATAAAGGCAGTGATGCTATCCACCTAGAATTCATTAATTTTGTGTCAGAAAGTGGAATGAAAATAAAGATAACTGGCATTGAAAACAGTCTTATTCATGCAATGTCAATGTTTAGCATAGAAAGTGAAATTATTTTCCTTATTACCTTAACAATATCTCCCTCATGCAGCTGAAAGCTCCTGGCTCTAAGATGGATCCCTTTTCCAGCTTCAGTTTCAATTTTATAGATACATTCATGGTTGTTGTCATAATTAGATGGAAAATTTGGAGACAACAATGTTCCTTCATTTCCAGAGACAGTTGCTCCACATTCAGCTAAAGAAAATAGACACATTAAAACAAAAGAAGTGAATTATCCAATTCAAGAAAATATGGGTTATTAGCAATAATATTTAGACTCCATGCAATCTCTAACAGGCTCTCTAGGAAAAGTATATGTCTATCAGGTCTCATTTGTAGGAACAACTCCTAGAAAACCTATCAAAGTTGCCATCTCTTGCATTTCCCTGTGTCTGTTTATTATGTGCACTTACGCGCTTTTACCTCCAATTTATCCCCTGGTCCTCCCATCAGATTAACCAATAATGCAGGTTAGCCTGGATACCATAAAAATTGAATGCTTTATTGAAATATAGTTGTTGTGGTAACACTTCAATTAAACACAATATTGATTTTACTTCTGTATTCAGCTTTACAAATAAGTATTTAAAAAAGCAGACAGTAAGCTGCAGAAAAAAAAATCGGGTACTAAATCAAGAGCATTCAAACCTGTTTTTCTCTACCTGGAATAAAATGAAAAAAATAAAAAAACAAAACAACATTTATTGACATCAGTCAGAGTCAAGGAGACAGATTCTTTCCTTTCTGGGTAAAGAGTAGGTGTGTGTATTTTTCACACCCATCCGTAGTAAACACCTATTGACACTTTCATTAGACATTACTTATTGTAGCTCCTCAGTAAAGAAAATAATAAAGAGTAGGAGGAGTGTTATGTTCCAGACCATGGACTCAGTTTGAATTCGGAAGAAAGACTAATAAAATTATTCAAAATTTGCAACACAAATTCCATCACACAGATGAAAACATCCAAACAGACAGCAAATAATATTGGTGTACTGTTCAAACAGATATTTAAACCATTACAAATTACCACAAAACACCTTATAAAATCCCACAGTAACATTAACATACCAACTATTAATCTTCAGCTTTTTTTTAGGTGCATGAGATTGATATTTATATCTAATTTTTCAGTCTATGGATAAAATATACTGTGGTTTTTTTGACCTAAACATCATCTAGACCACATTCAGAGTTTTGTAAAAATGTAACAGTTAAAATAATAATAAATTTAAAGACGATAATTGTAAATCAACAGATACACCCTATCAAAGAAGTGATAGGTTTAGAAAAAAAATCTGTGTTTTTTCTAAAAATGTTTAATTGATTTTTATAGTTCTTAGGATGTTAAAATATTTATTTGAGGAAGTGGGGAGGGTATTCAGTTTTAGGTAAAACTCAATATAGTTTAACAAGTATATGTGTAAAGAATAATTTTTAAAATATAGTGTAAAGATAGACCAGTAAATATATCAGAAAAGAATTGATTTAAACATCCTTAAGAAGAAATGTATGTTTTCTATTTTCAAATAAGCAGTCTAAACATTTTGTATTTATATTTCTGAGGCCTTCACAGATATCAAGTTTATGTGCCTCTTGCTTTGAAAAGTATAAAATGAGTGTAGTTTTCACTTCCTCCCTACAATAAAACTGAAGGAAGGAAGGGAGTAAGGAGAAGGAGAGGGAAGCAGGGATGGATGGAGGGAAGGGGCAAGGAAGGAAGTAAGGAAAAGAGGAAGAAAGGAATGGGGAATAAGACAGTTAGAATCTCACAGGGAGCCTTATTTCTACTCTGCATTTGGAATCTCCTTAGGCAAAATGGAAAAGGAAATAACCAATAAACTGTGTCAGGATCTTTGATCTAGCACGTTAAGTTAGAGTTCATTTGCTATTTTAAAGAAGAGCTTTACAATCCCTCCTTCCTTAGCTTGGGTTTTGAGTTACATCATATTTAACAGGCAGAAGGGTGTTGGGGAATATGAACCCCTGCCACCAAACTTCAGAGAGATGGACTCTTTCTTTGTTGGGGAATGTAGAATGTGTAAGGTATTCCTAACATGTTTAAAGTCACCCTACATTGTCTAAATTTTTCAAAGAACTGTAGTAGACTGAGAAACTAGATTTTTATTTTGATACTTCTTTGGTAAAGCATGTCAAGTATGTGAAACCTATCACACATGGCTACATATACATCTCTCTGTACCTATCAGTGTGTATGTATCCATATGTAGCTATTACTGTCTTGAATTTTACGAAGAATGTGGAATTGATTGAGTTTATAAAATGTAATTCACAGCAATGCCAACATTAATGCCATATTAATGTAAAACATTTACAACACCAGTACTTTACACAAGCCTTCTGCAAACAAGTGTTTGCCGAGGTAAAGACGCATGCAAAAAAACAATGGTCCCTTGGGCTGCATCATTATCTTATTATCTACATCTTTTAAAGAACTAGAAATACACAAGTATAAGGCTGAGGAAGAGAAAAAAGTATGGAAGCAAAGGGGTTTTTCTTATTTAATGCTCATGTAATATTCTACATTTTGTTTCAATGAGTGAATGTAAACCATTAAGATATATGCAATAGAAAAAGTCTACAATGAGCTTTCCAAAATAAAACTAGCCACATTTCTTGCTCCAAGAAGTCTATATTGAGGGTTCAAAGCCACAGTAATTTAAATCTGTGAATAAAAGTACTAACATATAAGATCAGGGATAAAGAGAGTTACAAACTAAAATTAAAATATTACTACCCTTTTAAAGTATACTACTTTCTGCAAGAAGCAGATGTATTCTAACATAAGCAATTATTTACTAAACTTCAGTTACATGGTGAAATTCTGTGAACTCAAGTTGGCACTCACAGACCTCCAACCCATGCTATAAAACCAGATTCTGTTTTCAGTGCATGTTACCCCTTTTCAAATGCCTGGCAAATATCTGACAGCTATGCAGTTTCATCAGGCCCCATCATTCCCTTCATTATCATGACAAGGGCTTGCTCATGTCATCTAGCCAGTCAAGTTTCCCACCTCATCTTGCATCAGTCAGTAAATCCCTAACACAGACCCCAGAAAGAGGCTTCCAAAGCAAGTTAAGCCCTTCTTTGTAACTTTCTGTCCTAGGTTACCATATAAGATGTAACCAAAAGTAGGTATTCTATTATCATCTTCACAAGCCATTGAAACAGGTGAGGCTGTGCTTGTTATCCCCTACCATGACTCACCCCTGATAACTCCCTCTGGGAGCTATCTCTGTTTAATGGGCAATCAAGGACCCACCCCATGACTCATAGAATTACATCACCCCATTGTGAGATGCTCCGCCCAGGGGGAAGAACCAAGCATTCCCATGTGGATATAATCTGGGGTTTGGAACAGCACAAGCAGCCTTTCCCACTGGGTTCCCAGAGGACAAGAGCTGCATAACCACCACTGAACCTTGCAAAGAGAATCAGACCTTTCTACAGGATCACTGTTTCAACAGAGCCACTTCAAAGAGAACTGCAGCTATCACCTAATTGGACTGCTACCACCCCCTGCCTGGCAGGGTATCAGGTTGTACCCTGACTCTGTCAGGTTAAGCTAGTATTTCTGTATTATTGCTTTGTTATATATATTAGTAAAGAGCTGTTATTCCTATTTCTCATATAATTGCCTGAGAGACCTTCAATTTCAAAATCATAATAATTCGGAGGGAAGGGGCTTACATTCTCCATTCCAAGGGAGGCTCCTGCATTCCTTGGCAGACACCTGTCTTCAAACTAAGACACTTCCCTTCCTCAATTTATACAAAACATGTCACAGCTCAGGTTAAGGTTTTCTAGCTATATTTTGCTAATGTTAGTATATCAAGTCAAGGACATGCTTAATTAGCTCCCCAAAGGTCTTGGCCTGGAGATTTAGGTACCTTTTTTTCAAAGAAATGTTGTTCATCCATGGAAAAATTCCTTCCTCTCCAGACTGTTGGAGCTTTTTAGTGTGCTAATAACTTAAATCTCTGCCATTTGTGACCAATGCCCAGATATACAGAGGACCTTATGCCCTAAGGACTTCAATTGAGTATTTTTCTAACTGTTCCTGCATACTGCAGTCCAGAACTGCATGACCACGCTTCCCATAATTATGAACTAAAAACTCAAAAGAGCAGCAGTATGAAATGCAATACTGAGCCTGGTCTTGGCAGCAAGAATATACAAAGGCATCTCGCCCTTTCACGGCCCCAATATTTTACTGAGTGGTATGGGAAAAGTCATGTTTTTTCTTTAAAAATATTTACACGAGCTGATACTGCTGCTACCTTTTTATATCGTAATTAAAACATGCAGCCAGGATGTGTGACAACTAAATTCAATTCATTTTGCCTGTGGGAATTTGAACATGCATCTGCTATGACTTCTGCCCCACAGAGAGAGATTCAAAAATCGGTCACAAAGTGAACAAATGTTGGCTAACCTCTTTAGCACAGTGGGTAGGGCATTAAATAAGGGAGAAGGAATACTTCTTCAAAGAAACTCAAACAGGAAATAAAATTCTAAAATAATTCATAAATCAATATTCACTGTTACCATGTGAGCACCAAACTACTAGACTGGAAAAATACATTCATCACCTCCAATTAATCTTTAATTCTTTATGCAAAATGAAACAAGAGCCTTTGGCCACATTGACACAATGATTCTGCTAGCAAGCATCAGATAAAATTTAAAATTCTTTTCCAGAAGCAAAGGAAATGAAACCACAGCTCTTATATTCTTGATGAGATATCAAGGCATGGCAGTTTTGTGTAAAGAACAGATATGGCTTGTCCACCTATGGTAACTAAAAAGTAAAACACTGCCAGTCTTGAAAGACGTCATGCAACATTACATACCTAGCACATGGGTTCCACGAGTAACTACTGATTTTAGTATCTCAAGCAGAAAAATACTACCGTATTGTCTTGAAAGAGCTCTTTAGTTCTTGACTACAGAGGCCTCAATGCCTTCCAGATACCTTCTCAGTTCCAGAGACCTGCTCTCATCTTGACAGCATGAACTGCCTCCCCAGCCCAGAGAGATGAAAGAGAAAATATTTCTCACTCCCCCACATGAGAAAAACATCAAGTATTGTGGGCAAGAAAACAGAATGCTTAGTAATAAGAAAACAAAGACCACTTGGTTAAGAAGAACAAGAACTATTCAGTCGAGGAAGGAGAGATGTAACAAAGTTTCTAAAATGTAACAGGTAGCAGAACCACAGTAGTTTGCAGAAAAAATTATTATACAAGCACTTGTTTTAAAGAAAAAAAGCTGATGTGAATATTAGGAATGTGATCACTTATGTTATTGGTTAGCAGACGCATGAGCAGTTATACTATTGGCTATCCAGGCACTTGTTATTCTAATATGATAATGAAAATATTATAAAAGCCATATACACTTTTAATAAATGTTTCTGCATCATTCATATGTTGCATTGTATCTGACTTTAATTTCATTTATTAACTATAATTCACTAAATATTACCCACATGCACCCTTTCTTCGATAAAAATCAACTATATCTGTATTAGTACCTAGAAGTCTTAAATTATGCCAACATTGACAGGCATGGAATTTGCCAGGAGAAATAATCTTTACTGATCTTAAAGTAATTACTGTTGATATTTTGTCTCCATATTTTGATCCACAACCTTGTGTTGGAAATATGAGGGTGTATTTAGGTGAGCAGGTAAACTATAACATACTCATTGAACATGCTCTATGTAAACAGTGTTTTCAGGACTAGCTCCTCAAGCTGTAGCCCTTAAAGAAAATGAATCCATTCCATAATGCTCTCTATGTGGTTATGTGATATGCTTAGATTACTATAATGTAAGTACAACTTAAGAACTTAAAACCTGCATATGATATAATAGCTAAAAATTGCTATAAAAAGATGTAGCACTGAAATACATATTATGATGTAATAGAGATCCTTTCTCTACGTTGCATGTCTCCTTTTCCTATGTTTATAGATCTACTTTGATTTTCAAGAAACAAAATATATTGATTCAAAGTTCTAGGTTTTTTACTATCAATACGGTCAGTGACACCTAAACCCACTCTGGAGATTAAACAACTAAGATCCAGTTCTCACTTCATTTATTTCAATTTAGTCATGTATTTCAAACATATTCTGTGACCAAGAAAAAGTGTAATCCAAGATATTTTTTAGCAGACAATATGTAAAAAGTATGATAAGAGGAAAAAAAACCAAAAAAACCCAGAAAAATAAATTGAAAAAAAAAAACCAAACAAAAATCAGTGAGCCAGAAAACCATGGAAAGGAAAAGGAAAACCATGGAAAGGAAAAGAAAGAAAAAGGATAGTTCATTAGAGGTCATAAGAAATGACAAAAAGCTTCCATTTGCAAGGGTGGGAGAGACTTCTCCGTCCTCTGGGAAGGATATAGGGGAGTTGTTTCAAGTTGTACACAATTGTTTTGAGTTTGAAGGAGAAAGAGAGAAGGAAGGCAGGCAAGCACATTCTTGGAGTCATAACATGAAATAGCACCTACTGTGTTCTGACAAGATCTGTAAAATTAAGAGGTTGTTTTCATATTAAAACACATCTAAATTACTTGTTACATAGCTTAAAGTAGCATGTAGTAAATAAAATTTGTTCTGTAAATATCAGCTGCTCACACAGTTCTACTTTAGATTCTTTACTTCCCAAATCTGCCAAACTATAGAAGTCACACAGCACTGAAAAGACAAGGTCCTTAAACACATCTTCTTTATAAAGAAAAAAATCTATATGGTACTGCCTCTATGCTTCACAAGTCGGAAAGCGGACAAAAGCAGATTAATCTAGTTCTCTATTATAACTTCTGAATCTTGTGTGCTTTTTAGTTTTCTGTATTTATTCCAAAATCAAAAGTATCTACCTTGGAATTCAAAAGGTACACTCATATTGACTGTATGTCACCTGTCTCCACACATAAAAAATTTTAGAGGAGGAACTATATGCTTTAATTTCACTACAGTTTCCAAGTTGTCTGTTATAACCTTGGTAAGAACTGCAGCAGACTGAAAAATGCTGCTTTATCACACTGTTCTTTCATTCCATTTCAGTGAGAGTAATCTGCCTGGAACAGATACTTGACCCCATTCTTTGTTCTTTTGCTTAATAAAGTCACTTAAATTCTATCTAAATAAGTAACTTTTTTGTTTCTTTCATTGTCTCACTTGAAATTGGATAAAAGGAAACTGCAGAGGGTAGATCTTTTGAAGATGATCAAACACTTTCTGAATATGAACATAAACTATAAAACAAACAAAATTCAGGGATTTTTGAATTGCTTTGAAATACAGTTCATGTAAAATGTAACAATAACTTTGTTTAATGGAAAAGTTTACCTTATTATTTTTTCTTCCATACATCTTCCTAAAAGGTTTGACAGGATTTTAAGCAGATCTCCAAAGCAGAGATCAAACAAAAGTAGTGTGTTGTCAGTTTAAAGGCTTCTCTGCTGCAAAGCACTCTACTGAATGCAGAATACCCTTGCTGCATTTACAAAATTGTTCATGAAGTATGAGAAGAAGCTGAGCTCAGTCATTCTTTATGTTTCTGTTGGACAATATTCTTATCCAGTAGGATGGCCATGCAACGTTAATAAAAGAGCAAAGGGGATCACAGATAAAGCATTGTATACTCTGTCTTCTCATAATAGCAAAAACTTAGGGTTCCCCCCCAGTCAGTGAGGGATCACTAAAGCTGAGCATACAACTTCTGCAGGGACGACACAATACATGACGGGACTCAAGCATGGATTCATGTACAAACTCTAATACAGTGCTAGGAGCAGAAGCCTCCAGTTAACTGGAATGCTGCATCAAACTGAGGTGCACGTGGAGTTTCCAAAGCAATTCTCTGCACAGTGTCTGAGTCTGTATTGTCAGCAGTCCTTCATCTCCAATTCTTCAGCCTGCCCTCCACCTGAGGGCGCACCTGTAACTTTTCATCTACACACTGCCAGGTGGCTGCAGCATTACCTTCACTCTGGCTTCACAAGTGCTATTGTTCTCACCTGACACTACTGAATTCAGAAACAATGTTACACTTGGTTTCTCCTAAAAAGTGACTGCCATTGATTTTTAAATCACACTATTCTCATCCCACTTCTCACTCTCTTCCCTTGTAGTTTTAGCCTGTAGTTTTCCTGTAGTTTTAGCCACACTAAAATCGCATGACTCCAGATGTAGTAGTATTTAGCCTGTAAATTCATACTGGAATAGAATCTTGTAGATAACAAGCAGTTAATAGTTATTTTAATGCACAATAAATATTACACAATAAAATATATGCACAAATACATAATTAAATACTTAGTCTGCAGCACACACACACGTTCCATTTGGTGTAAACAGCACCATAAGCGACCAGTGAGGATCTTGAGAAGGTCTTCATGAAAAATATAACTGTACCAGGGAGAAAGCAAGAAGCTGTTGGCTTTTTTCTGATTACTATTATCATCATTATTGTCTCCACTACCTTTACTGGAGAGAATTTTTTGTCTAAAGGATTCTATCCTTCCTCTTATCAGCTGGTGCCTGAGAAATGGCATTCCCTGTTTTTTCTCTCTCTCTTTTCTTCTCTTTGTTTGCTTCTCTAAGATAGATTTCAAGTAAAGTTAGGTCATCGGCTGTGGACTGCACTACTAAAGCATGTTCATGTCAGCCTCTCTTAATATTCTTTAAGCAACACCCGTATGATGGTGGTGAGATTAGAATGCCTCACTGAAAACCCTACTGAAATGCTTTGCTGAAAGCAAACCTCTTATTCTGTATTTTTTGCACCATTCGAATGCACGGAACAATGGAGCAGGAAAGGAAGGCCTCAACAGCAGGTAAAAGCTTTTCTGTGGTTTGATTAATTAGTTCTCAATCCATATGCCACTGACATAAGGCACTACTCACATTCTCAAAACAAATCCTATTATGTTAATTGGCCTCAGGGGATTATTGGCACAAACCAAGGTGAAGGCATTTTTTTTGTATTTAAATTTTTTTGAGATTTTTGTCTACTCTTTCTAGTATCATCTGATAATAAGCTTTGGATATAACATCCCTAGATTATTTGTAGAAAGAAACAACTCTTAGAAGACATAACCTTAAACCACAAAAAGAAGGCAAAAGGGTGACTTGAGGCAATCTTTATTCCTTCTAACTATAGGTGACTAATATTTCACACCAGGTCTCAGATAAAAGTGATTGAGGTCTCATACAAATCACTCCTTCTGATTCTGAAAATAAAATCAAAGTGGTCATTGTGTACCAACAGAAATCTGTAGTGTAGTAGGAATATTAAAGTTTCAGTTTTCAGATAGAGACAACTCAAACCTAACACTAACTTAAACACTAACTCAAACAAATCTTCAATATTAAGTCAAAAACCTGAAACTAAAAGAAGTTGATTGTATTTATAAAAATGCAGTGTCGTTAAGATAAAGAAACAGAAATTATCAAAAACTTATCAAATAACTTTATTAAATACATTGTATAAAACAGTGTATAAAAACAGCCTCAACAATAGACTTAACTTTAATAGACTTAATTTAAATGTGACAGCATTTAAACAAAGAATTCTGAAATACAGTGGATCCTGAATGCATGAACATCCTTATTTCTGTCTGAATATTCAGAGACTCAGTTACTGATGTTATATAAGATTTCTTGCTCATGAATAGCTCTTAAATGAGAGCTCTCTCTGCCTAAACACCAGCTAAAAATGAACAGCGATTTTCAGACTTAGTTTGACTTCTTAAAGGTGAACTTAAATCCAAATTTTATGCTACAGAGACTTTAAAGAACACACTGAATGCCAGATCTCAAAGGTCTCACAGAAATCTCCAATGCTATTCAGGCTAACAGCCATCCCACTTATATTTCAATCTCACTGGAAATTAACTCAATGCTACAACATGACAGACTATATTAATTACAATTGATGACTTTGCAATGAATACGAACTAAACTATTAAACAGAAACAGCTTATTAAATGGTGTCAGCATTTTATTGTAGCACCCTACCAATTATTCACATACTATTTAATGTAACAACTGAATATGATAAATTAATGTGATATTAATGTGAATACCAGTGAGCAATACCTCGGTGAAGATTTTACTCAAATACGGTATTAATTCACTATTAAAAATCAAGTGCCATATAAAATTTAATAAAGGAGCAACACCACTCAAATATGAAATGAAAATATATAGGAGTGCTTTCTTTTCAGCTTTGCCATTTAAGGTTTTTACAGCTTGATTTAGGAATATTCCATACAGTTGAAATGACTCATGGGGGACAGGAAATAACACAGGTTAAAACCCAAACCAAATAAAAAAGCCCCAGCATTCAAAACTAAGTTCATTCTTTGATATGTTATGTTTGAACTCTGTTCAATCCTTACCATGAAAGGCTGGTTTAAACTGAATATAGTGTAGACTGTATAGTGCACAAATAATATTTTCATTATATGTCATATATAGGTAAAATTATACAGTTTCTTAAAGAAAGAGTGAGCAGGGAAAGTGCAGACAAGCAGACAGAAGCAGCTTGCAAATCAAATAATATAACTGTTAAGACAGTCACATAAAAGAGAGTTTGAGAATTAATTCAAATGCTTCTTCCCTCTTATGAGAGACTGGAACGTTAAGGGTTAGTAACTCAAACAACTGTCCATTTGCAAAAGCATCTAGGTGCTTTGCTGAGACCAGGTTTGCACCCCCCAAATGAAGGGGACGAGGAGAGGTTTTGGATGTGTGGTGGTGAAACCTCTGATATGCATAAGAACAGCCCAGGTGCAGAGGCAGTGAGCACCCATCACCAGAGGATGACCATTACAAACTGACCTGTGCTTAGCAACAAGCTAGGCTTTGAGCCAGATAAAGGAAAAGGCAACTGGCTCAGATGTAAAACTTCATTCCCAGGGGAAGTTATCAGTATGTTCACACATAGGCCTGAAGGTATTCATCCCTTCTGATAAGGCATAACTGCCAAACTATTCTGAGAAACAGTGGTTATGTCTTAGAAAGTGTCCTAAATATCATAAACTATCAAAGACCCATTGAACTTTGTGGGAGGGCTTTCCCCACCCTCAACAGATCAAGACCACAACCACCACTTTGAGCAATGGACATCTAAATTACAACAGTTTCATTGCTGAACTCTCATGTGGTGATATCTCTCCTCTCCACCATCTACTTTTATCCTTTCTTGCTCTTTTTTCTTTTCCTTATATATTTTCTTAAATTATGTTTTTACATTTCCATAGATTATAACAGAAACGGTCACATACCTTCTTTCCATTGCAACCAAATTGTTCTAAAATTAACATGCCACACATATATATAAATATATATAATACACATATATATTCTGGTAATTCAGTGTCGTTTCACTCTAATCCTGAGAATATTTGTTGTTTCTCTCACACACCACCCAGAGTCCATCAAACTACCTTCCCCCAAACCCACTGGCCAGACCAGAGCATTACGTAATTGTTACATCAGACAGGATCCCTTGGATGTGGTGGAGTGATCAGTGTGGTCCAAAGCTGTTTAGAGTTTTCTGGTGTGACCTGGACCTGCTGAAAGGTTTTCTGGTGTAACCTCAGCCTTCTGAAAGGTTTTTCCTGGGAGAAAGCCAAGACAACCCTCAGAGAGGGTTAATGGAGAGAAAGACATTAACCGTCTGCAGGTTAATGACAGATTCAAATAGAAAGACCACCCAAGATAAGTCAAGTGGGGATTGCCCTCTCCTGATAAAATTAAAGTCTTTTGAAAAGACAAGGCAGCTACATCTGAGTTCTGTACTTTGCAACTCACTGTAAAGGAATCTTCACTCATGCTTTTACTCCTTTGCCTTCAGTAAGTCTTCAGTCTTCAGTCAACAGCACATCTTTGTCAAGTGGGAAGGAAAGAACGAAATGTCTCCTCTCTTTCAGAATTTCATCAGTTTTATCACAGTGCACCATATAAAGGAATACCAAAACTAAAAGGCTCATTCCTCACGTTTTTAGAGGATCACTGCAAATGATAAAGTAACATTTCAAAAAGTACCAAGAAGATGATTTAAGTGCACATCAGATGCATGTATTTGACACTGCAGTCTAACTCCCTCCTCTGCCTCAGCCCCTACTTCTTGGCCACCTATCTCTAGCAATGTTCATACTCACAGGTATCTTGTTTTGTTAAAAATTTCTACTCCTCAAGTCTGAGAAGACACACAATCCGTTTGGAATTTTCTTTTATAGAGAAGATGAGTTGAAGGATCTTGTCTTTTGAATGCTTTGTTTTGGCAGACTTACATAGTTGGCAGATTTGGAAAGTGAAGAATCAAAATTGGATCCCTGTAAGCAGCTGATATTTACAGAACAAATTTTATTTACTACGTGCTAGTTTAAGCTACGCAACAAGCGATTTCGATGTGTTTCAATATGAAAACAACCTCTTAATTTTACAGATCTTGTCAGAACACAGTAGGTGTTATTTCATGTTGTTTCTCTGAGAATGTGTATCTCTTCTTTCTTCTTTTCTTTTCTTTTCTCCCTCAGACTCAAAACAACTGTGTGTAAGTTGAAACGACTCCTTTATATCCTTCCTAGAGGACAGAGAAGTCTCTCCCACCCTTGCAAATGGAAGCTTTTTGTCATTTCTTATGACCTCTAATGAACTATCCTTTTTTTTTCATTTTCCTGTCATGATCTTCTGGTTCACCAGAAGTTTGTTTGGTTTTTTAGGAATGTCTCTCTTAACCTATGAGTCTTTCAATTAATTTTCTAACCGTAACACAACTCCAATATAGAGTGTTAGAAAGCTCCTGAATAGTTTGACTTAAAGCAAACTCTAAAGTAAGAAAAGCATGTTTAAAAGCATAGTCTTGGTTTATTAGACGAGATTTAGAAAATCTACCGTAGTAACAGATTTCCTGGAAAGAGCCTGTGGATTCTGTTTAAAAGGCTATTAATGACAATAAGATAACATCAGAAACCTGATTGTGACAGTCTCCTTTAGGTGGACATTAGCCTCAGAATCAGGGACTTCAGCTGACTAAGAAGTTCCACCTCATTTCTGGACTGCACTATTCACCAAGCTTCTGAGATTCACACAGCTTTGCGGATACACAGCAGTGCATGACTACCTCAAAGCTTTACTCTTGGATCTGTACTCTAGGGGGACTAACTCACTAAAAGCTGGGTTTTGTCCTCAGGAAAAAGTAGTCAACTGCGAAATGTAAATGAAACTATAATAGAACTCTGCAATTATCGGTAGAGAAAAAAAGGGTTATTGCTGAAAGGAAAAAGTGGTAAGAATATGCTTCCACACTCAGACAGTTTTGTCTCCACAGTGATGAAATAAGTATAAAGGTATATACATTGGCAAGTATGAAAAGCAAATCGCTTAATGGGAATAAATTATATATGTAGAAGTAGTGTCAGCAACCCATCACAACCATAATTGCTAACAAAAATGCTTGGTTTTGATTTTTTTTCCTGGAAAACACTGGAGTAATAATTAAAGCCATAATAACAACAAAATAACAAATAATAACACTGGATAAAATGTAAACAAATGGGGGGGGGGAAGCTGTTTTCTGTTTGCAAAACTCAACTAGACAAAAGATAATCAGGAGAAACTTGTCTGTGCTCCAGTAGCTTGTTTTTCACTCACACACACAATGCAAACCCAGTAATTTTAAATGATCAGTAAATTATCCAGAAGCAGATCTGGAAAATTAAACCATCACACATAGTCAAACCTACCAATTACACTAGCATACCAGATGATAAGGTTAACATCCTTACAGGTCATAAGTTATTTCAGAACAGTAAAACCCCAGATATTTACATCAATACTCTCAAATCAAAATATATGAGCTGGTGACATGTCTTTTCAAGATATTATGCATGTTTATCTTACAGGCAGCCATGTGTCAGTATTGTTAGAAAGATATTTTTCTCCTGACGTTATCTACAGACATGTGCTCATTACTCAATTAATTCTGTGCATCACACAAAAGAGAAAAGTAGCAGAATTCCCCTTAATGTCACATTCCTTTCAGTTACAGTAAATTTTGAGAGGGGTAAAAAAGAACACTATGAATGTACATTGAGACAACATATCTCAAAGAACAGCTATATACAGATAGGCAGACTTTTTTTCATTCAAAGTACTGCCTGCGTCCTTTATATTGTGGGAAACTGCAGAAAAGCCTAACTGTAGCATATGTGCTGGTGTGAGTCACCAGTTCAGTAAATTCGTGTGATAGTTCTCCCAAATGCAGTTACTGTGTCTGGAAAGATTGGAAGCAGTACTTTTGTGTAAAAAAGAGAGTAAAACATCTCATCTGCAGTTATCAGCTACTAGGACAATTGTCAGGGAAACCACCATTGTTATTTGAGAGTTTTGAGGAAGCTCCTAGAGGAAATAAGATCTTTTTATGGATGACCCCACTACCTTCTTATAAACAATTTAAGAATAAGAAATTCTCTGTAAGGAAAATTATAGTCCCAGTGTCGCTACAATTGGTATATAGAGGTGGAAGGAAAGGATGTTCTTGAAAAGCCACATCATGTCAGTGTAAACAGAAAATTCACTGGACAGGTATGGGGATTTGCTTCTTTAGGAAAAGCACAGCTTTGAGGAAGGAAAAAGAAAGAAAAAGTTTAGTCTTCTGAGATGGGGATATTTGACACCACCTTGGGTAATTATGTGTTCTTTAAACAGTGCAAAGGGAGTCAGCCCTAAGGGCCTGGATCTTCTCCACACTTTTTAACAGTAAAATTCTTTTCATCAAATAATAGCAAGTAGGTGGCTATAGACACAAACCACTTTCTAGTCAAGGGACAGATCCAGCTGGAGGACACATTTAGAAATGGAGTGACGACTCAAAGGGAAACTAGCTAGACTCTTCAAAACTCTGGGGTGAGGTGGAATAATATGCATAAAAACTTGAAGTGCATAGCTGAGCCTCACAAAATCATTATAATTGAAAAGACAAAAGAGTGAACAGTTAACACAAGGAAATAAGATTTACAAGTCCACTTGTTTATGAATATGAATCTGATTTTGCAGGTAGACTTGGTGGTGTATTTTGTTATGAAAAGGAGGGTTCTTACTGCAGTAGAAGGTATGTTGCTTTATTCTGAGAGCCAACTAAATTCCAGGCAATCAGATAAAGAATTCCAGTGGAAGACCATCTACCTGCACAGCATGGAAAGAAGGCCACTGAAAATTTTGATAATGTTGTTCATATAGGACTCAAGAGTCTTAAATTAACAATGGCAGCATCATGATCTTAGGCTAACAAGACTTCCCAAGCTCTGCTTTTCCCTTACCTGGAAAATAACTCCTCAAAGAAGAAGAAATGGAAAGGCACAAACAGTTCTCTGGTCAGGAAAATTGTACAGCACGTTTGAGATAATCAAACAGGAAGGACTAGAAATTATTTACCGGGATGGAGAAGGGCAAGACCTTTGGAAACCCTACTGGTTTGTTGAATTTTTCAATGGCAGATGAAACTGAATACAACTTCTGTGATACAAATCACTATGTGCTTGTGTGAATGTTTAGTTTACAAATTAAATGCAATTAGATTTGAAGGGCTTTCATCCTGATGATTAAAAGAATCACAAAAGAATGTATTACCGTGTGTCATAAGAAGGACTGAGAAATCCTTGCTGATGTGTATATATCGTGTATGAGAGTTTGGTCACTGTAGAAATGACAACTAGGAAGTAATAATCAAGAGGCTACTGATCCCAGTAATGTACTCATGAATTTGTGCCACTGAATTAAGACTAGATTTAATTCTGAATGTACATTTCAAATCCAGCAGATTTCAGGACAAGCAGTTGCTTTTCACTCTTCTGAGAAAGAAGTGTTTGTGTGAACTCCTTTCCAGGGTAAGAGGATATCTTCATCCCTAATGTCTTAGATGCCATGGCAACAAGAAAAGGGACCTCAGTAAACCCTCTTAGTGTTAAGAAAAAAATCACTTATGAAAGCAGCTATGAAGGACACTGAGTATGTCTTTCCCCCTCAGTTTCACTCACCCACCTAGCAAAGTTTCTTTCCTTGCATTTGTCTTAATTGCATTATAGATATTTTTAGTTTGCTACACCAAAAGAGATCAAATGAAGACATAGGTTGAGTTAAAGAGTTATTTAGATTATCTTTTTTAAGAGAAGCGCCACTTGTCTTTGTGTATTTTATAAAAAGTTTTACTAATCAGTTAGAAAGCAGGGTCTCACATATGCATTTGGTGATATAAGTGTCTCAGGGCCAGTTGACAAATTTATTCAAAACTGAACATAAGAACAAAAAGGAAATGTTGGGCTCTCTATAAATAAATTCCATTTCAATAAGAATGACAGACATATCACATATGCATAAGATTAGATATGTATCACTAAATTAAGCTTGGGAGAATGTACAGGCATATCTGTGTCTGGCACAGTAAGTGGTTACATTAGTCCTATAAATTCACATCTAATTCAATGGCTTATACTTCATTAGGCTAATTATTGATACTTTGGTGATCCTTGCAACTTTTCAATGTGTCATTCACAATATGAAGACAACTAAGCGAGCATTTTCAAGATATTGGGTATGAATCTCTTATTACTACAGATACTGCAGGAAAGGCTTTCTAAAAGTTACACAATTTACAAAAAACATACATGATCGTCACATAGAATGTCTCTTCTTCAGCGCAAGATAACAATATTTCTGCAGATGACTAAAATTTTATGATATCTAAAATAAACTAAATATGTTTGAGTGGAACATGGAGAAGCCTCCTAGAAAGAGAGAAACCCCAAACAAAACAAACAAATGAACAACCCAAACCAAGCAAATATCCCAGGGCTGAAAATAGACTAAGACTTAAATCTAGAGTCTCCAAATAAATGGCAAACTCCATACTATTTTGGTTCCTCTCTCATCTGTAACATTCTTTCATAATGAGATAAATAACTCCATTTTAAAAAAAAATTGAGATACTTTATGTTTTTCTATATATCTTACATGCATATACAATGTAGGTGACTTTTTAACATATAGAGACCCATCTTTTAAGACAAATAAAAGAAAGAAGCTGAAGCTGAGTTCCTCCCTTCATGAAATAAAATCTAATTTAAAACAAGAACACTCTTAAGGAAATCTATTTAGAGGTGTATGGAAGTATTTGACTCTTCAGAAGCATTAAGTCAATAGCAGCTGATGAGATTCACTTGACATGGTGGAGATAAAATCATCCCACAAATACAGCAACTGCACAAATTTCATAAAATACAGTCCCAGAGCTTTTCCACGAAAAGAACTGTTCACTCAGTTTGAGTTCATAGTTACTGATGTTTAACAACAGCACGCTAATTTTAAAAAATAAAGTTTAAAAATGCCATGATGCAGTTTATAAACTGTAAAAATCCCAAAAGTTTAGAATTACAAGAATAACAACACAATGTGAAAAAAAGACCCTTAAAAGCTGCAGGGCTCTAAAGTAGGGTATTTTCACCTAAAAGCTCTAAACACTGTTTCTCTACTCCAAAAAACAAAGTATGAAATTTATAACTTAACTGTGCCAAACATGAAGTTTAATAATCACTTCTACATTTTATCTCACATGACATTTTGATCTTTTTTACTAGCATAATTCTAATTATTCTTCCATATTTTTTGTTCTCTAAATAAAAGAGACATGCATTATTTGTATCTTGCACTGACTTAGAAGTTTTTACAGCTTGGGGATCAACTGTTTCAACCCAAGGTCTTTGCTCCCTGCCCAGTATTCTGACACATGCCATGTGCTATTAACGACTTGATGAATGAAATGAAAGCATGTGACCACCTACCCACACACCTTGGCAGAGGTGCACTCCATACACGCCGACCACCTCCCAGGCAGGTGAGTTTATCAGCACCTTCCAGGCGGTATCCAGGAAAACAAGAAAAGATCAAGGAATCTCCAACACCAAAATGAAAACCAACTCGCCTACTGAAGGCAGGAACACCAGGATCGTCACATGGCTCCAGATCATATTCTGCAGACAAGGAAACATAAAATATTATTATCTGGACAAGTTGTCCACATGGAAAAAAACAAACTTACCAAATTGATTGGCCTGTGTGAGCATGGAACAGCTGGAAAAGATGTGTTTCAGAGTTGTGTTCTCTACTAAAACCCAACACTGTTTCTATAAGTATATTATGCCTATATATACAGTAATTGTGTATCTAATGTGTCCCACCCGCACTACATCTATTTTCTTAATTTCAAGAGCTGTAATCAGCTTGCACTGTAAGAGGTTTACTATAATTTTGTTTAATTACTTCCTTTATATAGAATTCCTCTTTCTTTCCATCTGGACTCCCAAACAGCTTTAGAAGTGAGACTTACAGTTAAAAGAAATTATTATGTAACGAAGAAAATCTAATTAAAAACTCAAACAAAAGGTTAGGTGAATGAAAGACATATGAACACATTTTCAAAAAGTGTGCTTTTATAACTACTCATCAGGAATAATTCAGGAGGAGGCAGAATAAACCAATTGGGAAAAAATCAGGGCTGTTACATAGGAAGCAAATCAAACTCAGAAAGTATCTGAACCACCCATTTCTCCATCTCCAAAGAGTATGCTGTGAAAGTATCACTTTTTGTTTGTCCTGTTTTCTCATACAATTTTTTCCTTAGAAATCCACTACCAACTACTTAAAGAAAAGATGTTGAAAGAGATCAACTTAATATCTAATGGAAAAAGTTTGATTTTATATTCTTCAGAATATGATCCAAAAGACCCAAGAGATCACTTCTGGTAACAGATAAGAAAAAATAATTTCTAGAACATTTACCTTGGAGGTCAGAGGAAAGTAGGGTCAAATCTACTTATTTAGAGGAAGAGACTCCATTTAGTCAAGGAAGAAACTAAACCAAGGTTTCTGAGTGTTTAAACTGCTGATATATGGAATAAAATAAATAAATAAATAAATCCTTCCCTTTAGTAACTGTCTTGTAGGAAGGTTCTGAATATTAGAGGGAATTTATAAACCACACCAGTTTCTGCTGGCAAAGGTGGTAAGTTTAGAAAACATATGATCTACTACCTCTGCGCAGTACTACAGAGGCTAAGCCAGACATGGAGATACCCAGTAGTACACTCTTAGGCACATGGCAATTTTCATGACAAATTTCCATGTGAAATGACATTCAAAACAGGCTAAGGCCATCTCACTAAAAGTCCTACTTCTAACTAAGAAGAAATATATTCTGATTGTGTGAAAATACAAAAACAGAATCATCTATTTGCTTCATAAAGTTAATGTACCTGATAATATTCCTCAAAATGTAGATTTAATATAAATGATGAAATAGGCTGGCTCTGTACGTTGTAGCTGACCTGCTACAATAAACCTGCAGTTGTGTTCTAAAAGTTCTGTGATTCATATCTTTTGTTCCTGCACAATTCTCCCCTCTGCATCCACAATATTTTGTGCGTTTTTCTACAACTTGTCTAGTGTTCTACCCTTTTGACTTAATGATAAACAAACTATCAGAGATATAATTTAGTATTTCTATTTACATTTTAAACTTGCAAAACTGCTGACCTCTGATTTGGTGAGTCCAAAGTATCCAGAATGAATGCATTTTAGCATTTCACAGGAGTAAATCTATCAGTATTGCTCTAATCAGTGAGGTAGTTTTTTCCCTTTTTAAAATAAGCAAGCTAAATAAAATACTTTACTCATAAATAGCATGGTCAGCTGTAAGGATTGCCAATCTCAAAAAAACGTATTGGCTTTCAGTCCTTGGAAAATGATGTGGGAGAGTTGGATGTGAGCTCCTTATGTACTCCTTCCATAGAATATCCATGTGCATTTCAGCTAGCACTTGATTCATTCACATGTGTCATGGGACAAGTGGAAGCTTCAGACAAGCCCTGCCTTAGTCTCAGAACTCAGCAACATCTTATATTTAAGGACTTATTCTGGTCCACAAGTTCTAATGATGGTGAATCAGAGCTATTTATAAAAATTAATTATTTATTAAACAGAGATAACAGACCAAAGATACTAATCAGAATTACTACACATTATAAAACTAAAGAACTACTAGTAGATTACAGGCTAACATAGAACACTGCACTATTTCAAGGTACCTATAATTAAAGCTAGCAAAAGAAATAGTATTGTAACTTACCACCCAAATGATGTTAATGTACACATATTTCTTCACTTAACCCTGGGGAGTAACTATAAAATAGGCATCCCTATTCATAGGAGAAACTCCACACATTTCCAGGACCATGTATAGGGGATTTCCTGCTTTGTGAAAGTTTGGTGTGGCTTTTCTAGTTTGTAAGTGTGGTGTCTGTCAGTGGGAAATCCAGCTTATCTTCCAGATCTCACTTTAACAGTAAGATATTTATTGTAGGTGGGAGATGCCAGACCACTGGCCATTTTGGCCATGGCGTCAAAATGACTCACTACAAGACAGCTCATCCTCTTTGAGTTATTTGACCAGTTATCAAACAACAGATGATCTCTTGTTGAGGAGTGAGATGCCTTGCTACAATATAAAAATCTGTAATTCTACTTCCTAGTAATGGAGATAGGAAAAGAAAATGATTGAGAAATGTATATTAGATGTCATCCAGTTTTAGAAGACTGTTAATAAGAAGCAGTAACTTCAATGTTTCAAGTATGTTAAAGAGATAATTTGTAGAAATACATCAATAGCTAATAAGTTTTTTTATTTTATCTTTATTACACATTTTCTATTTCAAAATCAGTCTTCAATTTAGACTCCTTTGTGAATTTGAGTTAGCATATCACTATTTTTTAAAGTTTCTATACTTGGTTTAGTAAAACAGTACCAGTTAGTTCCTTTCTTCTGAAGCAGTACCTTCTATCTTTGATATTTTTTTCCCCTTAATTTTCCTCCAAACCTCTTTTTCAACAATTCTGATGTTTCTGTGAGGACAGGGAAAACTTCTTAAAACACTCAAATCACCAACATTCTTCTCAATTCTCTTGGCCACCTTTATAAACCTTAACCAGTTTTCTATGATAGAGAGTATACAATTTCCATTAACTTTTTTTTTTAATCTTCCAGCATAATGTTTCTATCTAATGGTGTTTATCTACAAGTGAAATATCATCTGGAACAGTTTCAGGATATTTAGCAGAATAGAATTCATTACCTGAGAACGTTATGTTGAAACCTTCATATGAAATTGAAAAATCAGATACAAATCGAAGCTGTGCAGTAAAATTTCCAAAGAGGCCAGCTTTAATTGTAGGGGGTAAGACTGAGCCAGTTAATCTGGCTACTGGTTCTGTGAAGCTCCCATCTTCAGTGATGAGCAAATAGTCATGAGAGCTCTCAAGGTGAAAGGTATGAAAAACCAGCTGTACACCTTTAAAAGAATTAAAAAGGGAGGAAAGAAAAGCATTTAATAGGAAGTTCTTCTATTCCTTCATATATAGGTGACACAGAAAGCAATTTTTATGTTACTTGGGAACATTTTGAGAAAAAGTTAGAATTAGAACCTGAAATTCTGAAAATAAAGTTTGCAGAAAGCACTTGAGCTGAACTGAATAATATGTGCAATGTGCATTCTTGTTTAGCTCACTTTAAATCAATAGTTCCTATAACAGAATCGATGGTATCCAGTGCTATTTGTATACAGCACTCTGAAAATCCAAATCTGTATTATTTAGGTGTTATTCAAGTTCCTCTATGTCTCTCTTACTTATAATATCTACCTTGATTTCATTATTAACTAGGAGACATAATTTAATACTTGGCAGAAATTTTGTATTTGTGTTTTATTTTTGCATTTCCTCCAACACAGTTCTGGTTTTTAATTCTAAACTTCAGGGAAGTGCCCATATACAAGGACAAAGTTTTATATACAGTCTTACATATAGATTCGTATTTTCTGGGACTGATCCTTTACTGACATCATGACTGTTTTTTCATTTGCCAGCTTCCAGTCCAGTAATGAATTAAATTTTGACTTATGGTTCAGTTTTCAAACACAATAAATTTTCAAATACAAGAAATACAATCCATTTATAAATTTACTGTGGGGAACAACATTCCTCTTAGAACATTTTCTCATATGTTTTACATTTAAAATGCCTTATGAGTTTTAAACAAAAAATCCAGTCTTTAAGATTTTAAACAGTAGAAACTTCCAATATACTTCTCAGTAAATTTTTATTATGCTTTGATTTAATGGTATGTAACATGCTATTAGTACTCTCTGGGCTTTTTTGCTTAGGTTATTTTACACATTCCCCTACTGGATAAGCTGACAAGATCAACTATGCATTCACATATTGCTCTACTGTATATGTAACATAAAGATATATATAAGTTTTTGCTCTAATGGTTTAAGTCTGAAATCTAAGGCTACCAGTATATAGATAAAATGTTTCTTTATGCTTAATAATGGTGAAGAGCCATCAACAAGGTCCTGACATCTTTGACTGAAAGAAATTTAGTGCTACTTGACAAGTAGCCATTATTTTCCCATCTTTTACCTCTTCTACTCTTTTCCATTTTTCTGAGACTAAGACACATTACCTCTGGCAACTGTTAAAAAGAAGAATGTTTCTTTTGAAAAATAAACACAAACTGGAAATACCACATTTGAAGATACTTATACTGGGAAAATAAAACTTATTTTTCAAAGGAATGACAGAAAGTGCTGGTTTAACTCATAAAGGACATTGTTTTTAGCTATGTGTGGGATTTTTTTTCCATACAGACATGATATATATATGCAAAACAGTTTAGATACTTACCCTTGCCATGAGACACTTCAATAGTCCAAGTGCAGTTTAAAGAGTTTGGGTAAAAATCAGGAAAACCTGGAGAAAGAACAGTTCCACTCTTCCCATGAATATATCCACCACATAAGGCTTAAGAAAAGAAAAAAAAAAAAAGTCATACAGAAAAGCCTATCTTGTAAAATGGTTTGAGAGAGAGAAAGAGTTAATTTTTTAACTACACTTAAAATTAAAAATAGAGTCAAGGATTAAAATACGAAGTCAATTAATCCAAAGCCACAGCATTCATGTTTGACAACAATTTGTTTTCACCTAAATTAGTCCTTGAAAATAAGTTTATTTTTCATCTACAGCCTCTCCTGTTAGTTAGGAGAATACAAAAATAAGTAAAATTTTTTATTGCAAGTATTAATTCCTACAGCAGTAGTATGTAAGAAAGAAAAGGGTTTTTTTGCTAAGTAACTCAAAAAATATCTTGCTGCTACTTTTCTTTCACTCAATATTTTGAAAGGCATACATTCAACTGCATTTTTAATGAACAAAAATACTTAAGTAAAAAGCGTATTTTTTTTCAAATAAGTATAAGTTTGATGACTACTGCAATGCTTGTGGGAAAAAAAAGTGTAATTTCCTCTTTTTCAAAGATTTAGATTGTCCCATGATAAGTAATTTATTTGGAATTTAATATTTTGGAAGACATGAAAACTATGCTAGAAAACATTTTATGCATACTAGAATTTGCTAAACTAGGGTGTTCAAATTTGCATAGCAAATTAATTAAAGTTTAAGATTTGCATGCTGAATTGCTTGCAGATCTTATAAATACAGCATGACTATGCTTTTCGCTCATCTCTTGCTCTCCAGTTTTAATGTTGTTGTTTTTTAAAATTTTAGTATACTAAATATTTAAACAATAAAACAACAAAACATTAAGATGCTTTTAGCCTTCTTCCTCACATAGAGTGATACCCTTTGCCATAAACTAGATGGAAAATATACGTGACAAAATATTCAATAAACTTACAGTACCTTTATGTAGATTTGTGTGTATATATATATATATATACACATATACTTGGTTTATAGCTTAAAGTTCTTTTTTTTTCATTTCCTATTACACTACAGGTTTTGTTAAAGTTTTTAATGTTTTTTTGATTTATGCAATTTATATATATTTATCAATAAGTATAAGGAAAGGAAATGCTTCCAGCCTGAATATATTATTTCTGCACACAAGTATGAATTAAAATACATTTGCCAAAACCCACAGTAAATATACGGTTGGTAACATTACTTAACAATAAATAACAGCATCACCAACATCAGATTTATAGTGCCGTAAATGAACAATAGTACATTCACTCAAAAATCCTTATCTTATTCTGTAAGCATCACAGAAGAAAGAAGAAAAATATTTGACTGTACAACATTACTTAAAGCAGATATTACATATTTCAAAATAATTTACATATTTTTCACAAAATTAAAAATATGTAATTGATGTGTTTTAATTTAGCTCTCACTTGAAATTTATTTTCATGTTCCACCTTGGCAGTACCATAGTTTGAGAATGACACATTACTTAGAGGGAACTTTTAACCACCGTGTCTTTGTACACAGATTTCTTCTTTGTTGACAGAAACAAAGCAACATGGTTCTCCCTTAGGCATTTATTCTGCTAAATTAATTTCTTAAGTTTAAATTTTGAGACCATCAGTACTCCACAGATGACTGCAAAATGCTCATTTCCACCTCAGTTAAATCTGTTACATTCCAAAATCTGGGTCACAATTTGTTGAGCCTCAGAAGGCAAATACACTAACAGGATGATTACCTAATAGACTGTCAGTTGTATCCCATGTTTTTAAACTATTTAATACAATGGAGTTTAATCTGTAAGGAAAAGAAGAAGAGACTGGATGTATGTTGAACCCTTGTATGTTGCTTGCCTAAAGAACGTACTCCAGAAAGGCTTGACATTTTCTCATACACTCACACTGAAAGTGGGTGAAGGAAGTATTTCCCGGGAAATAAAGACTCTCTTTCAATGAGTGAAAAGTAACCAGATCTTCCTTAAGTTCAACATTCATATGCAAACAAAAGAGTTAAATATTGATATTTTAGCTCATAAATACATCCACAAATTTCAGTACAAAGTAAGTAGAAAAAGAAACAAATACTATTCAAAGTTAAGATTCCTTCACATTCTTCAATCCATTTCAGCAAAGCAAACAAGTAAAGAAACCCATAAAAAAAATGAAAAATTCTAAAAATGCTTTGTATCTGTACTTGGAAAAGAGGAATGAGTTGTGGTGATTACAAGGTGAGTGAGTTTGAATGTTAGATTAGCCAACTTCTATAGTTATCTTTCGGTGGTCTATATGTCTTGAGCAGGCGCCAGAAGGCTGTAGTGAGAGTTAAAAGATGAATAAGAGAAGTACTCAGATTTAACAAAACAGATTAAAACAGAGTGAGAAACTAAAATATTTTGCTGTATCTAAGTTTGTCCTTTGACATTCCACTGTAATCAATGAAAACCTTGGACCTGGCAAGCAAGTTACAAATTCACTAATGTAAGTAATTCACTAAAGCAAGAGCCTTTCTTTGCTATTGTTTTGTGGTTTCTATAAGAGGGATTTTGTAGCAACTATGCAAGGATTCCATGAAGAAATTTAGTTGATTCAGTGGTGTCATGGTTTGACGCTGGTTTAAATGCCAAACACACAAAATCTAATTATTTGTATAAGTGGAATATGGATTCATTGAAGAAAATGTAATGAAATTTCAGGGCGAAACAAGGTTCACACTTAAACAGTTGCAATATAACAGAAATTTTGTTATTAACAGAATGGAAAAAAAAGATTGATAAGAAATTAAAGCAAACCTTTAAAACACTTTTTCTTTCCCAATGATTTTTTCCTTTACCATAAACCTTTCACAAGTGAAAACAAAACAAGAACATGGTATTTTGGTCAGAGTTGTACTTTTTACGAGTCTATTTATGCTTTAGGAAAAGAGGTTTCTTCTGTTTTGCCATAGAGTTTTCACAAACCAACAGTCCCGCCTAAAGAAAAATCTGTTGAAAAAAGGTGTTTTTTCTATGATTTTTCCACAGTTTTCCCATACTGAAAAAAATCACAGGCCATAGGAGAAAATGGGGTTTTAATTTTTTTAAGGATGAGTTATCTCAGTCTGAAAGCACAATTTTTTTAGTTCAAGTCTCTAACAACTTCTCTTAACTTCTATATGGCCCGGCGTGGGCCTTTCCTTTAAAGTCACAGGCTGCACAAGAATTTCTCATTCCCCCCAAGTTTTTTCCAAATGGATTAAAGCCCTTTCTACGGCTTTACAAGAAGCATCTTCTGAGCTTCGCGCTAAAAAGCGCAGCAGCCCTCTTTTCCCATTGCTACAGCTGCCTTCTCACGTGGTCTTGCCCCTTCCCCTCTGTTTCTGACCTTGGAATTGCCATGTTCAGCTTCGTCCCATGTAACTTTACTTTTCTCTTCTTTCTTCGCTGACTTGAAAGAAAAGGTGTTGGCTGCAGTGTGGTGTTTTCTTTGGCCTTGGCAAGGACTGTGCTGGATGCAAAGGTGTTTCACTGGCCCTGCCAGTCCCAGACCGCATTTTGGCCCCGTGGCTTCAGCCACAGGCTGCCTGCGGAGCAGGGACAGCTCGCCCCTGGGAGGGGAGGGCCGACCCCACGCTGCCGTGCTGAGGGGTCGAGGAGAAGGGCCTGGGGGCCCCCCACCCTCGACCACCCCTTGGCCCTTGAGCCTAGAAGATAAAGAGGAAACTCCCATCCTGCCTGGGTTTTATACATGCAAAAACTGCAAAAGCGACTGGTTCAAAAATCTGTCAATCACACAGGTTCAACATAATACAAGTGGTTCACAAAACTAGAACTTAGCCAAAAACTCCAATTACAAAAAAGAACACAGAAATATTTGTGAGGATAGTTGTGCTGGTTTTGGCTAGGGTAGATATTTTTCTTCTCTGTATGTGCCTGTTCTGAATTCGTGCTGAGCACGTGGTTGATAATATAGAAGTGTTTTTGTTATTGCTGAGCAGGGCTTGCACAGAGCCAAGGCCTTTTATGCTTTTTGTACTGCTATGCTGGTGAGGAAGTTGGGGGTGAGTGGGAGATTAGGATCAGACACAGCTCGGACAAGTGACTAACCCAAGGAATACCCTGCACCATCTAGCACCATGCTCAGTATATAAAGTGGGGAGAAAAAGGGAAAAGGGAGAAGTTCAGACTGATTTGTCTTCCTGAGTGACCATTACATGTGATGTGATTACATTACATGGGGCCCTGCTCTCCTGGAGACGGCTGAACACCTGCTGTCCTTGGGAAGCAGTGGTTCAACTCCGTGGTTTGCTTTGTTTGTGTGCACAGCTTTTGCTTTTCTTATTAAATGGTCTTTATCTCAACCCAGGAGTGTTCTTGCTTTTGGCCTTCTGATTCTCTCTCTGATCCTGCTGGTGGGCGTGAGCAAGCAGGTGTGTGGGGCTTGGTTGCTGGCTGTGGTTAAACCATGACAGTAATTCAGCATTTTAAAAAATGTTTCATGAAAGATCTAGACAGTTTCATACTTCATATCCACCAAAACAATTAATAAACTAACCAAAATTTTAAAATTAATTACAGAGGCTGATCATGGTCAATCTGTTTTAGCATTGAGTATACTGTATTTTGAGCAATCATTTTGGTATGCTGTATTTAGAGTTTAAAATATAAATTAAGTTTACTGGCTTTATTTTGAAAGTATTAGTTGTATGGCACCATTTTTATTTACAGTTGATCAATGGCACCCTGCGAGAATCTGAATTTTTCTATTTGTTAAAATAAGCCTGGTGTTTTTCAGTACTTGACTGAAAGCTGATACAGAGATGAAAAGCATGGCTTTTAATAACAGTAAAATAATTTTTTAAAAGTGTGGATCTTGCTGCAATTGAAGAGAGGTAGTAGCAGTGACAAGCTTGATTAGTTTAAAAAATAGTAGATTAACTTTTGTGGGCTTTAAAGCTGCCATCTGAAAAGCCTGACACTTACCATCACAGCTGGGTAATGCATGATTCCACTGATGGTTTCTTTCACATATGAGAGGTTCTTCATCACTCAGTGTGTATCCTGGATCACAGCTGAAGGTTACTGTAGAGCGGATATTAAAGTTGTTACCATGGCGATGCCCATTCACAGGAATTCCTGGGTCAAGGCAGGAATCTGATTCCAGAGTAACACCTAAAACACACAGATTAAATTTGTTTTTTTCACCATTTTTTCAGATAGTAAACAGAACAAAAAATCAAACAAAATAAAAAACAAGGAAGACAGGAGAAAGAAAAAGCCTTCAAAAGATACTAGTTAGCATTGCCTGAGAACTGATATGGGATATAAAACCCTTTCTGTAGCTGTTGTCACTGACTTGCAGAGCAGTTTTCCAGTTTTAAGTTTTACAGAATAGAGAAATCCAAATGAAATAGAAAAAGACTGGAGTTTTAAGGTATATTTTGTCAATTAATTAAAACCACCAAACCAATAAAAGTACTGGACATCTGAAACTACAGGAAGATACTACAGTTCAAACTATGAATACAAATTTTGCCAGGATATAAATCATATTTGATTATTTCATCTATTCAGTTTCTGATACTGCAGGACAACTCAATTTTCTTCTGCATAGTTATGATTATTTGATACAACAAATAGTAATGTCAAAAAAATGCAATTGAAGAGCTCACAAACTACTGAATTTTTATGGATATTATCCTATGCACGAAAAAAAGAAAGACAAATCATACAACTTTCACAATTGTATAACTCTTATCTGACAGAAAGAGTCTCTGGTAATTATGTCTTATAGTAGAGATTAAATAGTTTTTGGTAAATAAACCTGGAGCTATACATTGAAAAAACTCCCTGAAATTATCAAATGAAGGCTCATTAACTGAACATTATCCATTATGCTTCTAGTGATAGCAAATGATTGTGGAATTTAATAATATAATGAGCAATAATGTATACACATGAGGGAAACAAATAAAGACTCTCTCTTAGGATGACAGGAATTACTTTTATTTTCTGTTACTATGTGTGGTGAGTTGACCTTGTCCAGCTGCCAGTCCCCCACTCAGCTGGTCTCTCACTACCCGCTTTGACAGTACAGGGGGAGAGAATAAGATAGAAAATAACACGAAAAAACTCAAGGGCTAAGACAAAGACAAGGAGATCACTTAATAATTACCATCATAGTCAAAACAGACTCAATTTGAGGAAAAATAATTTACTTTATTGCCAGTTAAAAATAGAGTAGGATGGTGAGAAACAACACCAAAAACTAAAACACCCGCTCACCCTCACCCCTGTATTGGACTTGCATGGCCAAGTGTTAGTAGGCAGGGGTGGCTACAGGAGTGGCTTCTGTGAGAAGCTGCCATAAACTTCCTTCACGTCCAACAGAGCCAAAGCCATCTGGCATCAGGATGGGCCTGCCGCTGGTGAAAGCTGAACCCATCAAAGATGGTGGTAGAGCCTCCGGGTTAACATAGTTAAGAAGAACACAAAAAACTGCTGCAGAACAACAGGAGCCATAGAGAATAGTGAGAATGTGAGACCAACAACTCTGAGACACCAACCTCAGTGAAGAAGAAAAAGAGGGAGGAGGTTCTTAAGGTTTGGAAGCCCCTGCAACCCATGCTGAAGACCATGGTGAAGCAGCTGTCCTCCTGCAGCCCATGAAGGTTCACAGTGGGTCAGTGATCCACCTGCAGCCCGTGTAGGACCCCACTCTGGAGCAGAATAATGCTCAAAGGTGACTGTGATCTTGTGGGAAGTCCACACTGGAGCAGGCTCCTGGCAGGATCTTTGGCCCGGTGAAGATGGGAGCCCACACTGGAACAGCTTTGCTGGCAGGATTTGTGACCCTGTGGGGGACTCACACTGGAGGACTCTGTTCCTGAAGGACTGCACCCCAATGCCAGAGCCATTCATTAAGAACTGTAGATCATGGGAAGCACTCAAATTGGAAGTATTCCTGGAGGACTGTCCCCTGCGGGAGGAACCCAGTGCTGGAGGAGGAGTCTGAGGGGTCCTTCCACCAAGGAGGAAGAAGCAGCAAAGATAAGGTGTGATAAACTGACCACAACCCTCACACCCTGTCTCCCTGCACCTCTCAGAAGTAGGAGGTAGATAAAATTGAAAGTGAAGTTCAGCCAGAGAAGAACGGAGGGGTAGGGGGAAGGTGTTTTTAAGATTTGGGCACCTGGGATCTAGCCAAGGTTATTCCACCACAACCGCCCTCTTCACAGGCATTTCCTAGTTTCTTAGTCCTCTAAAGGGCTAAGAAGGCGCTGGTCCTCTCAGCTGCTTGTGCATCTCTAACTGTTTCTGTGGAAGCTGTACTCTCAGTTTACTGCTTCTACCCTGCCCTGTTTATCCAGGACTACCATACAGCCTTAGGAACAAAGTAGGAGGAGTTCAAAACTAAGGAATAATTGATTTATCAGAGCATGAAGTGAAGGTTTTAGAACTACAGCTATGAGAGTTGGAAGCAGGACTACAAATAAAAATATCACAAATAATGACTCTAACTTTCACAGAGAAATATTCCCTGTATCCTCCAGCTCTTCTTATATCTCACTTAGAACTCAGATTTGAAAGCTTATGATCTAGTTTTCATGAGGTAACCCTGACATACTTAAATTCTAGACGAATAAGTTTCTCTAGACTTGACTGCATACTCTTAGTGCACATGTATCATGTTAGCTAACAGTGCATTTTTAGATTCCCTTTGTCTGGATAAAATTGCTTAATATAGTTTCAAAGAACCCATTTAAGTCTATAATATTCTGCACTGTAAGTGCCCTTAATAATTTCATCTGTATGAAATTTTAACTTTGATACATATTAGGTTTTTTCCAGACAAATCATACTTTGTATTTTGAAATATGTTAGTATAGATGGAGGTCCACAGCAGCGCTCTTAAAATTCCTTCCTCTTAGGGCAGCCTACCACCCTTGCCTGAACAGATCAGCTGCTTTGGCATTCTGAGTCATGCATAACAGGTAAACTCATCCGTTTCTTTTTGAAATGATAATTCTAAATTACATTGACTGATGTTTCAAATTTTTGCAAGAAGACCAAAGCTATAGCAAATTTATTCAACTTCCAACTTCCTGACTGAAGTAGTGTAAATAAATAAACTCAGCTCCGGCAACAGAAAAATTTCACTCCCAGGGAAAAATATTCAGTATGTAAGTTTCAGCAACCATGAACATAGCTGAAAAGAAATAATTTTTCTTTGCTTCTTTGCATGAAGATTTGATTCCTTTTCTTAGTAGGGATAACCTAAGATAAACTAAATAATGGGCAATACTGAGAGTCTTAACTACAAAAAGATATGAGAAATTCTGGCACAAGAGTGATAAATTTGGTTGGAAAATTGTTATAAAGAGTTGATTGAGAAGGACCACAGGCAGTAGACAAAACTCTAGGTCAAGCTGCAATTATTAGCTACTAGGACCATGACACCATTCCCATGCCTTACCCCCTGCCTGCCAATACTTTTTCTAAACAAGTACAAACCTTTCAATGGCTCCTTATGTGTCATATTTTCCATGTTAGCAACCTCCTACTCTTTTTAAACTGTGTCACAAACTGGACACAATAGTCTCCCTGGTCATCAAATGAAGTGAAATAATTTTTGAACAAGTCCTAGATAAAACAGTCCCATGAACAAAAAAATGTATTTTCTGAAATTGCCTTTTGGTTTTTTGGATGGTTAAGTATGTCTAGAAGATTCAATTTTGCTATACTACTACATTTTTCTCTAGGTTATATAAGTTCTGTCTGACACCCAAATCTCTTCCTGTTGTATCTCTATTTTGTATTTGTGCATGTAATTTCTCCTTCCCCATTTAGGCTCAGCATGTTTCTTTATAGAATCTAATTGGTTTTGTTTTAGACTCTTCAGTTCTTCTGGCTTGTTTTGAATTCTAACCTTCTCAGTCACAGTGCTTGCTATAATTTTAGGTTGGAATCATCCTCAGAAATTGTAACTGTTCTTATATTGTCATCAAAATCGTTAATAAAATATTTTTTCACAGCATCACAGCAATCACATAATTTAGTGTGGAAGGAACCTCTGGAGGTTATGTAGTCCAACCCCCCTGCTCAAGCAGGGTCACCCAAAGCTAGTTGCACAGGTGGATCCATTTCTGGATGTATTTTTAGCATCTCCAAAGATGGAGATTCCCCAGCTTCTCTGAGCAACTTTTTCCAGTGCCTGCTGAAGTGTTTCTGTACCTTAATGTACACTTATTGTACTGTAATAATTTAATATACACCAGATTTCTGTATTTTCTCTGAAAGGCTTCTAAAAGCCTTATTAATTTCAGCATAGAACTGTTTGCTCCCCTTTCCATTCCCAAATCTAAAAAAGCAGTTAACATGTCAAGAAATAAATTAAGTTGGTTTGACATAATCTGTTTTTATCAAATAAAAATAATTTATTTCTTATAATTTTGTTTATCAGCTTGAAACTAGTATCTTTCAATAGTGAAGATAAAGCTAATGTCCTTGATCCTTCTGGTCTGAATATTTTCTTTTTTTTTCCTTCTCCATCGTTGCTTGGAAAAGTGTGTGCTCTTCTGAATTTTTTCTAAACTTTCTAACAGTTTTGGATTTTCAGACATAATTTTCAGTAGAGTGGTCCTTCCACTTTGCCTCTGAGTGTAGCACAGGGAATTTCAACAGTCCCTGATGAATAAAATATATTTCATTATTTTAATATTGTGCAGTACCCTCTCTCCATATGCTGTACTCTCACCTTGAAAATATTCACTTAACTATTTTAAGCATATGGGAGAAGTTAAGCTTTTCTGCAAAAGTTGTAAAACAGGAACAAAACATTTAGGCATTCCCTGTGACAGCTGATGTTTGGTCAAACCTTCACTGAGTAATTTTTATTTTTTTCCCTTATTTGAATACGTTTATAAATATTTTTGTTACTGTCTTCCTGTCTCTTGTTCTTGGAACTAAATATGTACTTTATATTTTTGAGTTTATCGTAAGAGATCTGTGTCATTCTTAGACTGCCTTCTATAGCAATGTTTGCATATATCCAATATCCACATTATTACCTCTTGGGTTACATCATTAAAAGGGATTTTTAAAGACCTACAGAAATCTTTAGCAAAAATTCAAAAAATAATATTTAAAAAACACAAAACAAACACAAAAAACCCCAAACAAAACAAAACCAGTAACAGTAACAATAACAATAACAAAACCAAACCAAACCAAAACCACTAAAAAAAAACCAATAGTTTTCTGGTGGGCTTTTAATACCATCTCTTTTATAAAAGACTTTCAGAATTTATTTGTAAGGACACAAGGACATTCAACTACCAATTTGCCAAGTTTGGTGAAGTTTAGATTTTTGAAAACCATTAATTTAATCACCATATTGCTTCATTCTTTCATTTCTTAATCATAAACTGTTATTATTTTATGGTCACTTTTACAAAAACTGCCTTTCCTATCTAGCCTCTGTATTGATTCTTCTTAGTCCTACTAAAATGGACTGCTGAAACAAAAAAATCTTCCTCAGTATTTCGAATCTTTTTCCATTGACTGTATCCTGCCACAGAAAATTTTTTGAATCTTTTCCTCCTATTCAGACTATTCAAAGGATTATTTTTTCCTCAAATGAAAATGTAAGGAAGTATTTTGATGCTATGTTATTATGGCTAAAATTGATCGTGGGCTGACTGATTTCATCACTATGTCAAATCCATGAAGAATGAATATTTCTGAGCCTAAAAAGTTCTTCTCTAAAACCTAACCTAAACAAAAACCTAATTTCATGCACTGTGAATAAAGGATTACCTTTTTTTCTCTTATTACTGATAACTTTTCATTTAAGAAAAATCACAATACTAATTTTCTATATTTCTTCAATGGCCACAATAAGGAAAGTTTTTACTAAGATGGGCAATCCTTGATGTTAAGACAATTCCCCTGAACATGTGAGAGAATTGTAGTGTTTATCAGACACATACTGATGTAGAGTGTAATGTGACTGTCTCAATGCATGACTAAAATATGGTCTATATTTCAGATAAATTTTAGGAGAGAAGGAAATACTAGCACATAAAAAGCACAGACTTTTAAGTAAAGCATTTGGGTTTACGAAATAATTGATCAATTTGCTTTGCAAATTGTCATGTACTCTTATTTAAGGAAAGAAAAATTTCAAATAGACTTTAATAAGCAGAGGAATAATTTACATTAAAGGAATCTGCATGTAAAGTATTTCTATCTGTTTTCATTTACGAAAAAGACTAAGATTGCACAACCTACTTCACAGAATGAGGAACCAAAACCCCCCCACAAATACAAACAAATAAAAACCCAACCACCTAACTAACTAAACAAACCCTACCCAAAACACATAACTAGGGAAGTTGCGTGATCAGGGATATGTGAGGCATGAAGCACGCTTGCCAAAAGAATATAGATTAATTACTTTTAATGAAAAATAAATATTTTATCAGTAGTTTTAGTTAAGGAATATTTTAGGTACTTCATTAATTTTTTTGCTTAGATGCCTAAGAGTTAATCTACACTGTTTTCAATTAGCTATGTTTGAAGTGTCATCAAAAGGCTGAATGACAGAAATTTAGGAGGGGAATTAACAAATTATCTTCACATCCTTCACAGTACCTTTAATGGGTTACATATTTATTAAAGCTAAATTACAGGCATATTTTAGCTTAATAGAATATTACTGCTATCTCAGATTCAAATCAATTTAGTTTATATTGAACCCTTTAGTTTAAGCAAGATTAAGATCCTTCTGCTTCACAGTGCAGTGATTTAATTTATTACCAAAGTTCTGACTATAACTGGAAGATTTTTAAGATACTTCCAAATAAGACAGATATTTGAACTTCCAAAGAAAGTATTCAGAAACTTTTCTTAAAACTTAAAATTGACTACCTTGTCTTTCACAAATGTAAGAAATGTGAAACAAATAGAAGTTCTGTTGTGATATCTTTAAAATTAGCAACTTCTACAGTTAAACTTCCCAGGGCAGATAAAATATAATTTTAGTTTCCTGTGTTCCTGGCAGATTACTCAGTGCTTCCATTGGGTCTTTCTACCTGGTTTTGATCTTTGAAAACACTGAGTTTATTTACTTAGTACTTCCATGTTACTAGTTATTGTGATGACCTACCCTCTACGGAATTATTATTATAATTACACAATTATCAATACAGAGTAAAGGATCCCAGAAATGCTTCAAGAGCTCCTGATGCTGACTAGCACAAGAAGAGAGACTGCAGCAAATTCCAGCTGTGTTATATGAACATATAGAACGCAAGGCAAAATGGAGACAATTTTAGTTCGGTGAGAAACCTAGAGTGAGGAAAAAGACAATATGAACCGTGAGTCTGTGATTAACTTAAGAAATCTTGTGGAGCAAATGCACTGACATAAGTGTGAAGTGTTTAGCAAGCTTTCTCTGTATGTTTTTTTACAATTTGGACATTCAGGATAGGAATGGCCTTCAAAACTATGTTTCACAGCATTCTTCTGGAGAAACTGACTGCTCATTGTTTGGATAAGTGTGATCTTTGCTGGGTAAAAACCTGACAGGATCGCTGGATCCAGAGCGTGGTGGTGAATGAAGTTTAATCCAGCTGGTAGCCAGTCACTAGTGGTGTTCCCCAGGACTCAGTACCGGGACCAGTCCAGTTTAGTATCTTTATCAGTGACCGAGACAAGGGAATCGAGTGCAACCTCAGCAAGGTGGGTGGGAGTGTTGAACTGCTGGAGTGTAGGAAGGCTTTGCAAAGGGGTCTGAACAGGCTGGATTAATGGACCGAGGCCAATTGTATGAGGTCAACAAGGCCAAATGCTGAGTCCTGCACTTGAGTCACAACAACCTCATGCAGAACTACAGAGTGGGGGCAGAGTGGCTGAAAAGCTGCCCAGCAGAAAAGGACTGGGGGTGCTGGTCAACAGCAGCTGAACCCAGCAGTTCAGAATGAGCCAGCAGTGAGCCCAGGTGGCCAAGAAGGCCAGTGGCATCCTGGCCTGTATCAGCAATATGGTGGCCAGCAGGAATGGGGAAGTGATTGTGCCTCTGTACTCGGCATTGGTGAGGCCACATCTTAAAAATACTGTTCAGTTTTGGGCTACTCCCTTCAAAAAAGATTTTGAGGTGCTGGAATGAGTCCACAGAAGGGCAGTGAAGCTGGTGAAGGATCTGGGTATGTCCTATGATGAGAGGCTAAGGGAGCTGGGATTGTTTAGTCTGGAGGAGAGGAGGCTCAGAAGAGACCTCCTTAACCTCTACAACTTCCCAAAAGAAGGTTGTAGTGAGGTGGGGGTCAGTCTCTTCTGCCATGTCTCAAATGAAAGAACAAGAGCAAATGGCTTTAAGTTACACCAGGAAAGGTTCAGATTAGATATTAGGGGGAAAAAAAATCACTCCAAGAGTGTTTAGGCACTGCAGTAAGTTGCTCAGGAAGGAGGAGTCACTCTCTCTGGAAGTGTGCAAGAGGCATCTGGAAGTAGCACTTGGGGATATGGTTTAGAGGTGATTATGGTGGTGCTGGATTGGACTAGATGAACCTTGATGATTCTGTAATTCTATGATCTTCTCATTTGTGTCTAAGCAAAAATTTATACCAGCTACCCTTTAAAATATTACTTCCACTGAAAGAAAAATGCTTCATTCAGGGAATCAATCTGCTCTAAAAGATGCCTTAAGACAAAATTTTTTAGCTTTGATATGACTTTAAAAATTATAAACATATTAGCTTTTTATACAATAGGGTATTTTTAAAATATTTTGTTCAGGGGAGCTATATGTAAAAGAAGATGAAGATCATTTACTAGCTTTCTGTCATCTTTACTTGCTCAAGATCTAATCCAACTTCAAGCTTTAAAGAGTACATATGAATTCTAACTTTGACATTTTATCAGATTACCTAGAGCAACAGCACTGAAATACTAGTGTCCTGTATGTCAGATATTAAATTTTTCAACAGAAGTAAAAAGTGAATATATGAATACTGTTCTAAACAATTTCATAATTAGATCTTCCTCTTTAAGAATGTGTAGGCCAGATATTTTATTACTAACTGGTTTAATTTTTAACAGAAAAAAAAGATATCTACCTAATATGGCTTAAAATAAAATACAAAATAATAAATATTTAAGGACTATCTTATGAAACATAAAAGCAACATTTAGATCCAATAAAAACAGGGAAAATCAGCATCTGCAGGTAACTCATGCAGAAATCTATCTACTGTTCCTTGTCTTTACATGATTTAGGGGCCTTGAATTTTGTCACACTATTATCTGTTCAGCCATTACCATTACCACCATGTCTTAGCCAAAGTTAAAAGAAACTATTCAGAATTTCCAGGTTTTGATGTGGCTATAAAATATATCTGGACACTATTCCAGATTCAATATTACAGCACATTTACAGCAGTCAGATTAGTTTCCAAATAAGAACAACTGATAAAAGTGATGTTACTAGGTTGGCACAACCACAGTAAACACATAAGCTCTCTTCAGTAAATAATCAAGCAAATGGCTGTACTATCATATAAAGACTAGTGTGACTTCAGACCACTTAATATACATCATTTTATGCATTTAATTTAAAAGAAAATGCTGTTACGATGATTCTGTAGTTCACATGGAAATATTATTATTAATTTATTTGCATTTTGGAACCATTACAGATAAGGTGTCCAAATCTGTTCAGCCCTACAAAATGTATTAAAACCAGAGAAAGAGAAAAAGAGAGAAAGTGAAAGTGAGAGAGAAGGTAGGGGACACCCAAAGAAAACAAAAAAGAGCAATTTATCTTTACCCACAAGGCAAAGTTTCTAAAATTACTTTGCATTTGATTAAACAACTAGGTCCATATGTACTCTGAATAACACAGAAGAACTTGTGAAGAAAAATTTCCAAAATTAATAGTTCCAGAATTATCTGTCACTACGGCATAGAGTAAACATAATTTGTTCTTACACAAATATAACTACTGAATTTTATTTGTTCCCATTTGTTTGCTCATTTTCTAATTGAGTGGCTTTTTTCAAGATTAAATAAAAATCTATTTGAGAAATACCAGACTTACTCTCATAGTGAATTAGGAAACCAACACTGGAACGACTGTTGTCTGTAGTGAACAGCAGATACATGTAATTTCCTGTACTGATAAGGAACTGGGGTGCTTGTGTTCCATGATATTCTCCAATTAATGGTGATGAATTTGCTGGCCCATCTCTGACTTCCAAAGTATCATAATTAACTTCAGTCTGGAATCTGAAAAGGAATATGCATGTCAGCTGGTAGATAGACAAATGGTGTTATTTTCTTTAGCTGGTTGAAATGCAACCCAGCTGTAACTGATCAAGAATATCATACATAAAAAAATTACATATCTACAGATCCATCCATGTATTATTGAGAACAACAATTAAAGAAGGTTTAGTGAATTGTTTTCCTTGCTTTGTTTTGTGGCATAGTACAAAATTCGTAAGGGACTCAGTATACTTCAGATCAGCCATATGACTGGCCTTCAGAAAAACATTTAATGGGAAATCTGGGTACAAAAATGCATATTGTGTCAAACAAAACCGCATTATGAAGATCCAAGAAATTTTTTGCCTTCAGGTTAAAAAATAGTTGGACACCCTGGGAAATCTTCAATAACATTTAATTATTTCATCTCAATAATTTCATTATTTGATATTTGCTATTTGGTGTAAGCTGTTTTATAGATAGTCAACTGTTTAATTTTTTTTATCCAAAGATTTTATTCTAATGTAGCTTGTTACTTTACTTTTACATAATCATTTTTGTCCTATGAAATAAAGCAGTAAAAAAATACTCGATTGAAATCAAGCCCTCATTTTGAAATTTTTTACCGTTATAATAAGCATGACTTCTTAGTTTAGTTAATGTGTCAAAAAAAACATGTAATATAGACAAGAATGGAAAGTAAGGAGACTAATTAGGGTTGATTTACAAAAAAAACCCAACTTTAAAATCAACAGCAGAATCAATGTGTCTGTCAATCACTAAACCACATCACATTTCTCCAGTTCATAATGGATGTCTATGTGTGCAGTCATCTACTACTAGTTCTTAAATCAAACAGCACAAATCTGCTCTTCCTCTATATGAACTCCAACTGCCACTTTTTACATCAGATTCTTTTCAAAATAGTTTGTGGTTATGTCAGATTCTGACGTGCTGTAGGCTCTAAACCATGCACACATAAATTTTCCTGTCTGTGAAGTTTGTACTATTACACAGATATCTATACTGATCTAAATATATTTGCATGCGAACTCAATATTCTTATTTTCATCTTTCAGAAATGCATATGTTCTGAGATTTTTCTCTCTATTCCCATAAGGCTTATTAGTTCAACTTCTGAGAGCGACAGAAATCCCTATGCAATACAATACTTTTTTCAAAGTGAATGCCCTTAGCTGTCTTGTCAATATGAGACACATTTAGTGGGTCTAGAGATAAGAAACAGTATTCTTGTAATTAAAGAAAACTGCAAACAGTATATTAAACACTCAAGAAAGCATAAATATATGCGACATTCCTTCGAAGTGTAAACAAACTTTATAGTTCATTAGGCAACGATGACAGAATGACCAAGCTCCCACCCAGGCCATTACATTTTACAGAACAAATAGCATTGGTCTTGTAAAAACATCTTCACAGACAAGTCAGTATTGGTAAGAACAAGTTCAGTTTTAGCAAGTATTTAGTATTCTTTCTAGTTCTTCTCTCATGATTCCCTGAAAACAAAAGCACAGTTGGAAGTCAGAAAGCTTTTGCTTCACTATCAGAAATAATGACTGTTGGGAAACCGACTTAGGCACTTCATATCATTCCTTCCTCTTCACACAGAAACTCCAGATTTATGGTACTACCTGCTTTATTTGGATATGCTGGATAAAATCCAGATGATTGCTTTTACCGCTATCTATTCACTCTGACAGTGGAATACAGGGCTTGCAGGTTTGCTAATACATTAAGCATTTTCAGGACCCATTTCTGGCCGTGAAATCAGCTAGCATGGAACAGCCTACATCCATACTATTAAATACATCCTTTAGCCTCTAAAAGCAGGAGATAATATTCAAATTGCCTATTATGAATGGTTGCTTGCCCACACTAACTTCTGGCCATATTTGATAATTATTTGGGAGAATGCTGGTTGACAAATTCAAGAAGCATGTTGGAGCCTACTTCAACAATTTAGTTGCATAAACACATGAGTTTTTGTGTCTGGAAATGCTCACTGATTCTATTTAATTTACCAAAATAGACAATTACAGAGGGCATCACTAAAGTACTTGACAGTTTTTCAGTACCCTTCCATAATTTCAGAGATTATACATTGATTTTTCCTGCAGCAGAATGATGAAAACAGACAGATACTCCTAGGCTGGTGTAAATACTTTATTTGTACTCATAATGAATAGACTCGAGATCAATAATTGAATAGTTCAATTATTTTGACAGCTATGTTTGTGAGGGAAACTAATTAGGAATAAAGTGCTCTCAGCGAGCAATTGTAGTTTTCTTAGCACGGCAGTATGACAACAATGGATGGCAAAGCCTTCTGGAGACAGAAAACAGAAAATAACTCTTACAGCAATTGCTACTGTGACAGTGATCTTTATTCCCAGTAGGTTCCTGCTGATGTCAAACTCATATGTGATTTTATAATTCACTTGTCTGATTTTGAGGGTTTAAAAGAGTGAGTTGTTTTTTGAGTTGGGTTGGGTTTGTTGTTTGTTCTTTATTTTCAGTCTTTGCATTTTCCCTAAAGTGATAAGACAATTTCTTATTGGAAGTTCTTCATTGCTACTGAAAGAAACCCTAATTAAGGGTTACTTTTTGGGGTTTTAGTTTATTTTAATGTTTATTAGTTTATTCATATTAATAAAAAGTAGGACATCCTCCAAATGTACATAGATAATTTTAAAAAGACTTAAAGAATGCTATGTTATGCTATTCTTCATACAGTTAAGTAAGTTTTGGATAAAGAGGTTGATTTATTAAAATATGGGTATTGATGTAGTATCGACACTCAACTGAGATGGACAAAAGACTCTCTAACAGTTAGAGTTAGGAAGTGTATGTTTATTGCAGTGCCAGGTGGCTGCGTAGGATAGCTCCCTCATATGCAGTGCAAATTTACAAGCCAATACAGGGTCTATTTATTTCCAAAACTATTGAATATCCAAAACACAAATGCATATTCATAACACTAATACCTCCCATTCCCCGCTTCATATGGTAATTAGCTTGAAAGTCATTAAGCATGTGTGGTTTGCTCTTTGAATTGGGGCGGTGGTCTTTTTATTTGGGGAGTGGTCTCAGAAGATGAAGTAAAATGACTGTACCTCGCCCTGAACTTTCTACCCTTTTGGGTTTTGACAATACAGATTACTCTGGCGGGGGACTCCCAGTTTCTCCCTACATGGCTTTTGAATGGATTTGCAGATGGGGGAAATTAGCAATTGTCTGTGTTTCTTTAGATCTATTTATCAGTTTCTCATTATAAGCCTAGCCATACAAACATAAAGTGACAAGTAATCAGTAACTTGCATCCAGGAAAGACTATCTTAAATCCGGCTTCTCTTAACTAACTATTAACTCTTAATCAGTTCCAGCTGGGCCTACTCATCTATCTATTCTAACTAATTTCAGCAAAGCCTATCCTTAGCTAAAATCGTAATGTTTCTTTTAAAATTCGTGTTTCAAGGTTATTTGTATAAATTATCAAATAATTTTTTAATCAATATTCACAGTACCAAAGATCTTCAAGTCAGCAGTTATCCTTCTACCCCTTTCCTCATGGCTTGAATCAATTAGATTTTACTTTTCTGTTACCCTTCCAGGCATGAGGCACAATTGGAAATGCAAAATGCTTCAATGTACAATAATCATAGGGTCACACAGTCATTTGCTGCTACTTCTTCTAAAGACTCTGGAAAGTAAACTCCAAGTTCTTGTTTAAATTTATTGCAGTTTAATTTGTATACAAAATTCTAGAATTCTGTTGATGAAATATGAGTGTGCATCCATCTAAAATTCAGCAAATTAAGTTCTTAATTTGACCACATGTCACAGAAGCCTATGTTTCTCATTAATTTTCTCAGAAATACTGTCATCACACTGTTAAGGTCATGGGCATTCAAACATCTGCAACTTTAGGCATTTCCTTTTATAAAATTAAAATGCTCCATCTTATAACTATACTGCTATTTCCATTCAGGAAGACATCCCTGAACTTCAGGCTTCTGATCATTAATTAAAAAAAATAAATATACACTTATAAATACTATGAAGTCTTTAATGAGAAAAAAGTCAGCATCTGAAAATTCTGGAACTTCCTGCTGAATACAGTGGAAGCAAAGAACCTTTACTTGTTATAAGAAGTAACATGATAATTTCTTAAAAACTGTTTATAAACAGTTCCCATTTTTCTTTGCTATTTGTCATTCTCTTCTTTGTCGCCAATCTCAATGTGTTTATAATAACAACACAAATCAGGACTGGAAAAGGATATGGTAAACAATATACAACGTCTTTTAATCTTCTCCCCTACATTACATATTGTGCCCCTAATTATGTTTACAAAAATCTTCTATTTATGTGTTAGTTTTCATTCCGATTTCTTGACAGTTACCAGAACTTTAGCAGCTCAGTGACCAGTGTAAGTTCAAAATATGTTGTTTTATCTGTCAAGATAGTATTCTTTATATATATATATATATATGATTACTTTTGCATTTACTTAATCTACCCGCAATTTGGTTGCCCAAATATCCAGTCTTGTCAGAATCTTCAAGAAATCATCAGTCATACCTTATTTTAATATCCTGGATAGCTTAATATTATTAGTCTAATTTGCTCCTTTCTAAGTTCATTTTTGGACATGCTGAATAGTTTTGAACATAGTCAAGATCTCTATAGAAAACCCAAAATTCCACTGTAAGACTTCTATCAACTGTTAATTAAGTTTTTATTCATGTAATGTCCCTTATATTAAAATGACGCTTAGTCTTTCAATAGCTCTTCGCAGGGTGAAATGCATGATATAAAATGTGCATTTTGAAGACCCAGATGTAAGAGACTAAAATGGTTATTGGCTTAAACATTGTTAAAATCATTGGAGGACTTTTGCCCACTATAGCAAACTGCAAAGAGGTAGCTGTTCATCTGCAACCACTGAAGCCCACACCTCCCCAAATATGCCTACTAACTGGAATTTGGACCATGATGGGAACTTGAGGTAAGATAAAGAGGGTACTCTTGTACAATCATCCCAGGTCTGGGAAACAGAATGTATCCTCAAGTGATACTGGAAGAGAGGATCAAACATTCAGGGGGCAAGCTGCCATGTGCAAAGTAACCACCCAGGTGCAGGCCCACCACCTCAGGCTACAGATAGGTGTTGAGTGAGATAAGGAAAGAGACAAACCCTGTGAGGCCGGGACTGTATCTTTGCTGGTACTCAGTGAACTGAGCTGTGGTAACTCCCCTGCTTGGGAACTACGGGGCACTCACACAGAGCCCGATGGTGTCAGCCTCTGCTGATGGGCCATAACGGGCCATAACTGACTCAACTGCATAGACCTAAATTCACATTATATCCACATCATCCAGTGCGAAACTCCTTATCCCAACGGATGTACTTGGGAATTCCCACTGTACCTGAGTAAACCTTACTTCTCACAGGACTGCCTAAAACAAAACTATATGATTAAGAGTGTCTGGAGGACATTCATTGAACACTGACAGGCTGGGTGCCATCACCATTTCACTTGTGAGTTTGTTCCAATGACTGACCACCCTCTCAGTGAAGGACCTTTTCTTAATGCTCAAACTGAACTTCCCCTGAGATAGCATCATTTCATTTCCTCTTGCCCTGCTGCTGGTCACCAGAGAGAGGAGATCAGCACCTCCCTCTCCACTGCCCCCCTAAATTGCAGACTGTCATGAAGTCATCCCTGAGCCTCCTCCAAGATGAATTAACCAAGTGACCTCAGCCACTTCTCTTTAAGTCTTGCCTTTAAGACCTCTCACCATTTTGGTCATCCTCTCCACACATTATAATAGTTTGGTATTATTCTTACAGTGAGACACCCAATGCAGTACTGAAGGTGATGCCACAGCAGAGGAGTGCAGAGCAGGACAGACACCTTGACCAGCTAGCTGTGCTGTGCTTGATACACCCCAGAAGATGGTTGGCTTTTTCGGCTTCCAGGGCACACTTTTGACTCATATTCAACATGCCATTAACCCAGTTTCCCAGATCTCTTTCCACAGGGCTCCTCTCCAGCCTCTCCAGTGTTATAATAAAGATAATGTAAATACATTAGAAAGCTTAAATTGCCTACTTGAAGGAATAGTATTGAGTGCATTGTAATGAAGTTCCTTTTTGTGGTTTGGTTTCTTAAAGAATATATTTATTCTTCAATAATAAAACAAGTATTTATGCTCAGACCTTACTCCTTGCTTGACTTTATGATTCTCACCTATCAAAAGTGATCTTAATGGAATTTCCTGGTCTTGCTTCAATCACCCATTCACAATTAAGTGAGTCCTTGTAGTATCCTGGCCACCCTGGTGGCAAGATGACACCGCTTGATGCTGTCAGATGTCCACCACATGGTGCTGAAAGAAAAAGAAATGTATATTTGTGACATACACAGTATTTCTAATATATTATATATTCAAAGAAATTGCAAAAAATCAAATTAAAATGCATAGAAGAATAAGTTTAATATAGTTTTAATAGTTTAACACAGAGTTACAACCACTTTGTTTTCTTCGGACTCATGAGGCCTGCAATGTATCTTATTAAGACTTATTACTCTATATATATTTTAACACACAGCGCATGGCACTTGGGTCTGCCAGCCTTCCTTCTGTTGAAAAGCACAGTATCCTCTTAAAAAAATTATACTGTCTCATCACATTAAGATCCAGTATGATTCCACATTTATGTGGAAACATCAGACAAATTGTTCCAAGTAATTATTACCGTTGTACTGTGCCACCTTTTAAAGTAATCACTGAGCTCAGTGGAACTGGCAGTTGTAAATATTCCATTGGATCATAAAATGGTTGAAGTTGAAAGAGATATCTGGAAACCATCTAGTCCATTTCCCACTCAATACAACAGATGGCACAAAACCATGTCCAGTCAGGATCATACCTTCCCTCCAAAGTCAGACACTCCCTTTCTGGGCAACCTGTTTCAATGATTGATCACTCTCACAGTGCAAGTTTTTTGTTATATTTAAACAGAAATCGATGTATTTCTGTTTAAACATTATTTCTGTTTCCACATATTCTGTTCAGTGCCTCTTGTCTGGTGATTTTACACCACTGAGAAGAGTCTAGCTCCACCTTCTTTAAAGCATCCCATCAGTTATCTGTCCATATTGACAAGATCTCTCATGAGTCCTGAGCCTTTTCCTCTGCAGTCCAGACAACCACACTTCTTTCAACCTCTTCTTGTATGACAAATGCTCCAAGTCCCTCATCATCTTTGTGACTCTTCACTGGGCTCACTGCACTATGGCCACATTTTTCATGTGCTGTGGATCCCAGGAGTGAGTGCACACAGTGCTCTCGACATAGCCTCACCAGTGCTGAATAGATGGGAAAGATCTGTCATTTATTCTCAGGCCAGTTATCCTGACCCTCTGCCAAGGTTCCTCTGAACAGCAGCACAAAATCTGGTACATCAGCCACTCCCCTGTTTTACATCATCTGCAGACTTGCTCAGAGTACACTCTGCCTCAGCATTCAGTTCACTACTGAAGATTTTAAACAGTATTGGATAGGGAATTGACCCCTGGGCTACACCACTATGAATTAGCCTCCAACTGGACCTTGTGACACTGACTGCAGCTCTATGAAGCAAATAGTTCATTCAATTTTCAGTCCACTTCACTGTTCACTTCTCTAGTCCCTACTTCACCGGTTTGTCATTGAGAATTTTGCATGACACAGTGCCAAACTCGTTACTGAAACTGAATATCCATTACTCTTCACTGATCCATCGGACAGTTCATCTCAACACAGAAGGCTATTAGCTTGGTCAGGCATGATTTCCTCTCCATAAATCCATGTTGATTAATCCCAGTCACCGTGGTTTTCTTCATTTTGTCCTAGTTTTGGCTTGGACAGAGTTGATTTTCTCGCAGTAGCCATGAGGGGGTGAAGTTTGGAGCTGTGTGGACACACCTGAGTTGTTATTCTATACCATTCACACCATCTCTGGGGGTCAGAATTCAGGGACTTCACTTCCAAGAAGAACGGGGTGTGACATCAGGTTGAGGAAAAACATGAGCAGGAGGATCTGGTGGGGGCATTTTGTCTTTGTCTCGGTGGCCACGCACAGGAGGAGCCTGGTTGGGTTGGTTGGTCAGTCAGGCAGTTGGTGAGCACTTTTTTGTATGTAGATCACCCTCTCTTGTATACTTGCATTATTGATATTGCTGTTCTCACTGTCTTATCTCACTGCTGTTTTCAGTAAATTGTTCTTAACTCAGAATATCTGCCTTTTGTCTTCCTCTCACAGGAAGGGGTGGAGGGGAAGGGAGCCAGCTGAATGGGGCTTAATTTCCAGCTGGGTTTAAACCACAGCACATGGTTTCGAAATGGTTTCAAGGAATACTGTTGCATCACCTTTCCCAGAGATGAGACCTGTAGCTCTTCAGATCTTCCCTCTTTCTGTTCTTCAAGATTGGAATTTGCTTTCTTCTCGTCCTCAGGGAATTCCCTGGTTTAAATCAGCTTCCCAAGATTTTGAATGACCTTGCGATGTCATTGGATGGCTTCTTCAGAATTCTTGGCTGCATCCCATCAGGCCCATTTCTGTATGTCAAATTTGTTTAAATATTCCCTAACCGGATCCTCCTACACAAAAAGTTAAAAAAAATGTATTGCAAGAGGGCTATGAAAATTATAGGACTAGACAGGGAGCATTTTTCAGAGCAAAAACAAAGGACTTTGGAGCAGGATTAAACAACAGCAGAAATGACAGAACAAATTTAGGAAAACACGAGTCCCTTAAAAATTTAAGTTGTCATGGCACAGGGCTTTGGGATGTTATGTTTTACCAAAGGCTATGGCACAGGATAACACAGGAACACTTTCAAGGTCAGGTAATTTTATCTTAGTATCATTTACACTGTCCTCATAGAAGAAGTCAATGGTATCATTATCAGAAAATTCCGTATTTCAGTGCAGGAAATCTTGCTAGCTTTCCTCTATTTCTCTAAGTAGTAACAAAACCCCCCTATTATGCCATATAGAAATGGATGGCAACATGAACTCGTGAGTTGTAAATTAATTGCCTAGTTTTCTTTCAATGCTTTTGACAACACAAAAAATCTAATCGGAGAGGTTATTTGATTTCACTTATGACTTGCACTTGTCTCTAGGAATTTTTTCCAGATTTGAATGGGAAATAAAAGTGTTGGGGTTTTAGGAGGGGTTTTTTGTGTGTTCTTTTCTTTTCCTCTCAAAGAATTTTTCCCCATGCTAAGGCATGATTGCTGGGTGCTTAAGAGAAACAAAAAGACTTTGCCACAGGGGAGGGGCCCAGCTGTCCCCTTTGTCTTGTGTTTTTCTCAGGTGGGGGGTGGAGATGCCGCGAGATTTAGAACTGGAAAAGGGAGTTGGGTGCAGTGCCCAGTGCTCTTTGTTCTCCTGCCTTTTGGAGGGGACGGAGGCTGCGGTCACTGTGGGCAGAGCTCATCATCACTGCGGGATCCTGTTTTCTGCTGCTTTCNTATATTAGTAAAGACCTGTTATTCCTATTCCTCGTATCTTTGCCTAAAAGCCCCTCAATTTCAAGATTATAATAATTCGGAGGGAAGGGGGTTGCATTCTCCATTCCAAGGGAGGCTCCTGCCTTCCTTAGTAGACACCTGTCCTTCAAACCAAGACAAAAAGCAACCCACAAATCCTGAAACACACCAAATTTTCTTTGAAGCAAAATGAAAGGCCAGTAAAGTGGCATTTACCTGAAATGTGTATAGTTAATGAAGAAATAAATTTATTCCATAGTGTTTTTTTAAATAAATTTTGTCATATTATAAACAAGAACAGTCATAAGACTGCTGATCAACTGACTAGAACACTTCATGTACGTAGTTTACTTCATGTATTTCAGGTGTTGTTTATAGAGACTGTTATGTATACAAAGACACAGAGAAGAGCAACAATAAAAAACCAGCAGTTGTTCAGAAATCTCAGACAGCTAGAAGCAAATTAAATCATGCTTAGGATGCTTAGGCCATACTATAGTCCAAGTCCAGAAACTCCTTCAATTATCAAGAGAATCCACATCAGAAAGGAACATATCCTGAATGCAACTACTTCCTTCTATAAAAGAAACAAAGAGCAAAATCTAAAAAAAAAATCCCCAACCTAGTCTCTTAATTTAATCCTTTCCTCAATAAAAACTAAGTAAACGTTCTACAAGGTTCAGAGAAAGGCTAAGTGAGTGGTACCTATGTACTTTCAGAAAAATATTTCTGAAAAATTCTCTGTAATTTCAGAAATTAATTTTTTCTCTCCCTCTTTTTCCTTCAAAGTGCTCATCTTGAGTCCTTTTTATATGTGTTTTCAAAAATAAAATTACACAAAGATTAAATTGAATATTATAACAATCGTTTCTAGAGTTTCAAAATGAGAAAAAAATCTGATGAAAGAAATCACCCTACTCCCTGCTTTGGAGTGAGCTGGGTTTGCTCTAGGAATAAAAGAAAAACTCTGCTCCACTGTTTAACATGCTTTAATCAGGATAGGAAATCTTGCTAGTACAACATCTAGGTTCATTTACACTTCTAACAACCTGCAGACATGGCGGGGGGCGGTCTTCAGTATTTCTAAATTTTCTTTGAAATGCACAGTCTTATGAGAACTGAGTTCTCAAACTGCCCAAATAACAAAAACCATGAAAGTGATATGATCCAGATCCTTAAGTAATTGCAGTGACACTGAAATTATTTGAAATGTGAGATTTACACCAATTAGAAGTTTGGATTAGTTTCTCCCCCTTCCAAAAAATCTTATAATTTGGAGTCTGCCTATGTATCTATTGTTTAATAAAAGGTATACATTTTGAAAATGATTTTTAAAAAACATACTTTAGTCATTTATTAAATGCACTCATCTGCTTTGCCTTTAGGACCCATCACCGTTAAGCATCAAGGAATTCTTCTTATTGTATTTAATTCTATAGAGAGATATAAACCTAAGTAGAGATCATCTTAGTCTGTTTATTTACCTAGGAAAGAACAAGCAAATAAATTTGGAATTTTTTGGGAATATCATGTATATTAAACATAGCTCTGGTTTTCACTATATTTCTCAGGAAAAAGTGTACTGCAGGTTATAATGTTACACGCAGAAATTCAGGTATACTTTCATTTTGAGAAAGTTAAAGGAGTAAATTTTCAAACAGGACTTTTAAATAGAAGCTTTAGTTACTATGAGGCAGATAATTATGTTCTTCAGTGTGCTACAGCCAAAACTGTTACAGCAGTTATGATTCACAACCAAGTAATGATGGTGACAATCAGAACTTGGAAACAATAGCAATCAGATTTTTAGAATGCTAATTTATTCCAAGAATATAAAAGCAAGCTATGTTGTTTCTATTACTGCACTCTCATTTGACTGGAAGAGTGTTAAGATGGATCACTTCAGGTAAAGTGGTCTTCTTTACGTGCAAAACATAAAAAGTAAGCTAAATTTAAATAGTGTCATTATTCAAACGGTAGGTGCAAAGTAAAGATTGTGCCCTTACCTTCACAACGTGGGACAGTGGAGCTCCATACTACATTTCCATCTTGCATAATACAGGTTATGGATTCAGAGCCTTGAGTCTTCACGAAGCCATCATCACAGTGAAAGGAAACAGAACTCCCAAGAAGGAACCTGTCTCCAAAGCGCCTCCCATTTATAGGAATGCCTGGATCGTGGCACTCATTCTGACCAAAGGCTGATAAAAACATAGTAATAATACTAGTAATAAAACCAACAATAATAGGAATAATAACAACCATCCCTTTAAACTTCGTGTCTTTTTCTTTGAAGGAGGAGGGAGAATATTTAAGTTGTAATACAGTAATATGTAATGCATATTACATAGTAGTATACAATTCAAAGTATAGAATATTTCTCAATAAAAAGTCAGCTTCAGATCCAATGACATTCACACACATCCAGCATAGCTGGAATTCAGAAGTTTTTTAGATATTTGTGGCTTAGATACACAAGAACCATTTGCCTAATTTTTCCTCTGGACAAAATCTATTTGTTTTGCCTCTAGCATAAGGGTATTGGGGTTGTTTAACCTGAAGAAAGGGAGTCTGCAGCAAAGTGAGTATTAGTCTCTTCTCACAGGTACCATGTGATAAAAAAAGAGGAAATGGCCTCCCCTTTTTCCTTCCTGCTATTTTTCAAAGGACAAAAGTTATCCCTTCCTATAAAAGCAAAAGACCAATTTAGGCATCTAAGACTTAAAAAAAGATTGAAATCAATGATATTCCAGCTTTATGTGGGGAATCTGTCTAAATAATGCAAGAAAACACCTTGGCCATAAACACTACTGTTTTAATTGACATAACATAGAAATAGAGCAAAAGGTCTCAAAGACAACTTTATTGTCAATTAACTTCCATAAACTTAGAAGATAATTTCTTCAGCTAAAATGATTGCCTCTATGTAAGTAGTGTCTTTGAATGACTCATAGAACTTTTAAAAGAGTTAGCAATCTACGGCAAATGTAAAAATGTATTCTACATTACAATGCTGTTACTAGAGTTTTCTATTGAGAGTACTGTTTAGTACTTTAGTTTATATTTTTATATAAACTAAACAGAGGGCCATCTGTACCCAGATCCCTGGTTGCCTGAATAGGACAGACTTATTTTCTCAGTAGCTCTGTATATGTATATGACCTGTAGGTCCATATTTAACAACTTCTGAACTCACTGCCCAGGTGTAACTAAACTTTGTACTTTTGAGAATTGCCTTCTCAAAGGCAGCGCATTCTTAAAATTCCTAAAGGGACAGTAGCCAGATAGAAGATGGAGTCTAAATTAGTGTACTCTTATAGGAAAGACTTCTGCATCAGTTCAGCTGTGTTCTAGACACTAGAAAAACCGGTGTAATTATTATGTGTAATGCATAAAAGAGATCTCTATTCTTAGGGGTCTGCATTCTTAGATTCCACACCATTCAACTAGAAAAAAACATACAAAAGCAAAGCAGGTTCCCAGAACTATTTATTTGCATTCATATCCTAGTTAATTTTTTATACTTTTAAACTTTTTGGATTAGTACATTAATATTTGGGATCTAAGATTAATACATTTATGAAGTTATTCCTGATGGTTCCATTGAGAAATATATTAAATTAGCTGCACTGGATACTTTGATCTGAATGATCTGGACTTCAATTACGTGCTCTGCATTAATGCAGTATGAACAAAAAAGACAAATAATGAAGAGAATTCCTCAGCACTATCACAATTAAAAGAAATAAATGATAGGGACTCAGATAAGCTAATGAATACAAGGAAGACACCTGAAAATAGTGCAATTATACAAGCATGACAATTTACCTCTGTGTTATAAATATAAATATGTTTTCTGTTTTAATTATTTTGAAGAAAGCATAAAACAAGGCATAAAATAAAAGCAGAAGTTCTTACTTGTGTAAGTGATATTAAATCCTCTTCCGGTGGTAGAGTGATCTGACTGAAATTCAAGTCTTACTACATGCCCACTACTAGCCAATTGAGAAGGGACCTCATTGCCAGAAAATGTGCCAAGAGGTGGTAAATCTGAAATCCCATCATCTTTGACTGTAAGGTAGTCAAATTGAGGTTCTACATCAAAGTCGTTGAAAATCAGATGGATTCTGCTTCCTGGCTCTGAGATAATTAACCAAACACAGTTCATATTGTTCCCATATTCCTCAGGATAATTTGGAGAAAGAATAATTCCAGATGGTGTGGTGAAATTGAAGAAACATGAAACTAAAGGAAAGAACAATAAGATTCTCAAAATACTATCCACAAACTTTATAAATGCTTGTCTTTGCAATTTTTTATTCTTGTGGAAAAGGATGCTTTTGAAACCTGGATGTCAAAACTATTATGCATGCAAGCAGAAAACGTTTAACACTTTAAGAACATTTCTCCAATATAACACATTTTCTTTTTCCCAAGTGAATCCAAGTGACTGCAAGAGATTAGCATGTAGCAAATACCAAGGAAAGAAAAAGTAATGCTTGATGCATCAGAATTTGCAAAAATTGACAGGTTTGTTCTGAAATGAAAATGTGACCTCCTAATTGAAATGGTATTTTTCCAAATATGCATTAAACTGTATTTAATAATAAAAAATAGTCAAGCATAAGTTCCAGTTTTGTCTGTAGTATAGAAAGTTCATATTGATGTAAATATCAGTAGAAATTTAGATGTGACTGAATCAAGAAATCTTAAGAGTATATAGTCTGAACTTATTTTAGCCCAGTTTCCCTTTGATGGCATAGAGCAAAACCAAAAATGACTCATAGCTATCATCTTTTTTGACTCTTTTGAGCCAATTTTCATCAAGACATTGCCTAACTGGTTTCAGAGTCATGACCTTGTGACTGGTACTGCAGTCAGAAGTACAGTATATTCAGAAAGAGGAAGACTCGCTGCATATTAGTTAACACAAAGGATAACCATTATTCATCTCTTCAAGTGTGTCAGACTGAACACACAGTGTGTAAATAGATGTTATAGATTCCATGCTCTTTCACAGGACATGTGCAGATGTAACGCTGGAGCACAGTAAAGTATTCTACACTGTCAACACAAACTGATATAGCAACCCAATGCAATACAGCACCAGGAAGAAACACAACTTCTGTCTTCAAAGGGAATTGCTGAACGGTCTCTGTGCTTAGGCTTTACCTGCTTAAACACATTCAGCATTGCAAGGCATATTGAGAATTATTCCAGTACACAGCAATCTTGCTCAGCTTGTTAAGTCCTGTACCAACATAGCTTCACAACACATTCATGTCCAATTAGAATAGGACACCTCACAATGGTTCTTATGGTTGTCAAATCTAGTACTGAGCTGTATGACTCTTTATAGGAAAATTTAACATGATCTGGAGAACTGAAGTGCCTAACATACCTGTGTACTTGAAAGATTTGCTCTGTTTTACCAGAAAGGAAAAAAAAGAAAAGCAAAAACCCAACCCAACCCAAATAAAACCCCAATAAATAAATAAATAAACCCACGCAAACAAGCCAACCAATCAACCAAGCAACCAAACCAAAACATAAATTTAAAAAAACCCACAACACAAAAAACCCCAAAACCAAAAAAGCCCAAACCCCCCACAAAAAAAAAAACAAAACACAAAACCCCCGGCGAACAACCCTCTCTTAACAACCAATATATTTTATCTTTTAAAACAAAAATCACAACTAATGACCTTACCAAACTATTTCCAATGTTTGATATTCTTAACTTCTTTATATTCATTTTCACACCTTTGTGGTATATCACACACAGACAAAAACCCCCCGATCTTTTCTTATGTGGATCTGCAGGCTGTTTTGCACTGCCAGAATGAAATGTGTATGTGCCACAGAGTCCTTTTGAACACTGATCTGCTATTAGGAATTGCTCATTTAGAGTCTAATTCAACACATATTTACATTAAGAGTGTTAAGTGGTTCAATTAAATATAAAGTGAAGGGAAAGAACATTCTAAAAACAGTCCTGTGTGATGTTCCCCAGAAATGAGCTACTGAGTCAATTGAAAAGAAACAAACCATGACCAAAAAAGTTTTCAAGGTACTTTAAAGTATTTTCCTGTTGGTTAGTCATAGATGTTAAGAAATGTGAGAGATTAATGTCAGGAAAGTAATACAGAAAAAAATATAATAATTCTTACAAACACAGCTGGGTTTGTTGCCAGACCACTGGTTATTTTGTTGACATGTAATCGTTCTCTCTCCCACCAGTTCAAAAGCTGCTTGACATTCAAAGGTAAGTGTGTCTCCGTGCAAAAAACTGCTCCCGGTTCTTTTCCCATATGATGGAATTCCAGGGTCTCCACAACCTCCTTTCTCTATTTCTGAATATAGAAAAATTCAAATGCAATAATAAGGAAAATATATTTGCAATCAGTTTATATGTCAGTATCAGAAGAACTTTCAAAATATTTGGCATTATACATTAAACTAATATTTACAGCTGAAAATGAACTAGAGGTAAATGCTGTAAAACTGCCTCAAAGATGACTTAGGATCTAAAGTCCTTTCACAGGCTAATAGCTTCCATACCTGCATTGCTGAAAATAGCAAAATACTTACGTTTAACAGCATGACTGCACTGAATTACAGAATATTTTAAAGTAAAATTATAAAGTCACAGTCTCCATCCTACCCATGGGGACTTACTGTGTGTAGATCATTTTTCTGGCAATGAAGTACTTATACTAAAGAATCTCTTAACTCTCACATTTGCAATTCCATTTATAAGTCTATTAACAATATGATTAAAAGTATATAATTTAATGGTAGAGTAAATGGATTTTAGTTTAAAATAACTAAAGTATAATTTAAAAAACACCTGATGAATTATTTCTTAATTTTATACTTCAAATTAGAGCCACATTTTTCCCAGCTGCATTCAGTTATGCTGAAAATAAATTAATATTTTGGATTATTCTTCAAGATATTCTCTAGGACCTCTGTTTCTAAAATTAATTAATTTTTAGATCTCAAATCTACATAAACAAGATAAGACAATAAAAAATCCAGTCTTACGAAATTTATGAATACCATAAGTATTAGGAAAGAAAATGTAAACATTAATTGCCTGTGGTAGAATCATCTTACAAAATACTATACACATGGCTGCCCATCAGAAAATGAAGGCTCCATTTCTTTGCCATTAAACTGAAAGCAATTTTTTTTTAATTAACTTGCCTTTCATCAGAAAAAATAACAACAAAGCATTCCCGATTCTATAAACTGTGCTGCTGCACATGTAATGAAATTATGTAAACCTGATTTAAATGAAAGTAGAGACAAAGTTCTTGGTGTTTAAATATTTCACAGTTCAGTCCAAGGTATGAAATCAGAAATATTCAAGGCAACAAGAAAATTCAACTCACTGAATAGTATTAAATATTAATATAATTTAACACCATTGAAAATGTTTGTTGTAAAATATTGATAATCTAATAATGTTAAATCCTGGCAGAAGTGTATACCTTGACACACCAACTCCAACAGAAATTTTAAGATACAGGATACAGAATTAGGATATGTGAAGTCAATCCACTCTTTTTACACCCTTAAATCAGTCATTAACAGATTCTTGACAGACATGTTCAGAAAGGTATGGCACATATTTCACAACACAACAGGTTACTTGACCTGCAAGTGATGCTGTGCCTCCTGCACACATTATTATTTTGTTTAAATAATTTGTCTTAACAGAAAGTTAGAGTGCCATTTTCCAAAATGTCTATTTAATAAACACAATAAAACATTGGGAGAGCAATTTTATAAATGATATTTATGCATAAGGATTCGAAATATACAAATGCTTTAATGTAGCTTCACTTGCCTGTTCCTACTGAGATACTGATTTTTACTTCCATAGAATAGCACTGAAAAACCTCTGTGTTTTCAGCTAGGCACATCTTTACATACTACATGAAAATGTGGGGAGCTACAGAAAATCAGAATATACATTTTAATCACATTTTATAAGTTCATCTCCCTCGCTGACAGCAGAGCTATATCTAATCCAGCATGTGAGAATGATCATAAACCCTTTGCCAAATGTATACGTGCCATATAATCTTGTCAAAAAACCTTTCGTGTCTCAAAAATCAGGGCAATTCTGTCTTAGGCAGGAGTGTCAGAAGGCAAACTGTCTGCAGGGATTTGCAAAAGCATTGCTGAAGATTTATCCCTTAGAAGACAGCAACAGGTGTTTCTTCCCATAGTCTACAGAGGAAGTGAAAAAAAATAACTTTAAGTAATAAATTTACTGAAATAGAAGACAGATCACGATACTTTCTAACTCTCAGGCTATGCATCCAAGCCATAAGAAAAGGCTATGGATCAGTGAACTAAAACTTTTCAACAGAAATTACCATGAGTTAAGGTTTCTGGTGGGTTAAAAATTCCTTTTTTTTTTTTTTTTTTGGTAGGAAACTACTACAGTACGCTTTTAGTCAGATCCAAGCTCTTAGTGAGGAAGGCAAGAATGCAGGATAAACTTAGGAGACTAACCAAATATTTTGTTATTCTTAATATATCACTCTTTCTCCAAGAATGCCCAGTTTTCTTGGAGAGGTATATAATTTGGATTTGTAAATATTTTATTTGCAACACCAAAAACATATACATATTAAAAATATAAACACTTATTTCAAACATTTAAAAACATGCTTTATTCTTCGGAAAAATAAAGTTTTAATAAAATCTGTCTCATAAAAAACAATTTAATGATAAATTTCAGGTTCTCTCACAGTAGAAGGAATTTTTGAATCAAATTATCCTATCTTGAAAAGCCAAAAAACTCATAAAAAATGTCAAAATTATTTGTATTAATTCTACTTCTATTTAAACCTTCAGGGCCTGAGCTTATTTGCTCAACATAAAAACAGTCAAGAAAAATCCATGACAGATTTCTAAAGCAGTTCTGAAGATGTCTTATTTGCATTCTGACAATAAAAAGCTTGAGAAACTCCATCCAGGTCTAGGAATCTATATCTTTGCAAACCTTAAGTTGAAGACTATATGTATCCCTAACAGAAATCTACTCTAGTCAAAAGTTATTCAGGCTGACAGAAAACACTCGCTGTAATTCACAGAATCACAGGATCACAGAATTTGGGTTTGAAGGGGCCTTAAAGATCTTCTAGTTCTAACCCCTTTGTCATGAACAGGAATACCTTTCACTAGGCCCGGGTTCCTCAAATCTGGCCTGGCCTTGAATACTCCCGGGGATGAGGTATCCACAACTTCTCTGGGCAACCTGTTCCAGTGCCTCACCACCCTCACAGTAAAGAATTTCTTCCTAAAAGAAGAAATCTAAAGCTACCCTCCTTCAGCTTAAAGCCACTCCCCCTTGTCCTATCACTAGATGCTGTTCTGAAAAGTCTCTGTGCAGCTCTCTTGAAGGCTCCCTTTAGGTACTGGAAGATGCTCTAAGTTCTTCATAGAACTTCATAGAAAGGGTTGTCAAGCATTGGGCCAGGCTGCTCAGGAAGTGGCTAAGTATTTAAAAGATATGTAGATGTGGCACTGAGGGACATCATTTAGTGGTGGACTTGGCAGTGCTGAATTAATGGATGAATTTATGATTTTAAATGATTCTGTGACTCTCTTTAGTCAAAAGCTACATTTTCATTACATATATTTACAACCCAAAACTTAGGGAAGACTGAGAGGGCAAAATTAATGGTTTTGTATTTACACATAAAGAATACTCTTTCTTTATAACTAGATCTAGAATAGTAGGCATGTAATGATTCCCAACATTTTTCTGTCCTTTGGGATTTTGCACAGATTTTTACTTCATTGTCCTTGCTGATACCTGTTTGACTTGTACTGATTTGGTCAGTAAAGAGTTTTTTAAAATGTCTGAATGCAGCTGAGATGCATTGTGTGTATTGCTCCAACACATGCATCCATTATTCTGTTTCATAAATTTCAAAGATGCTGTGTATCAGTTTGCTAAAAAAGAGAACATTTCAGACCAATTCAGTTGAAGTTATGTTGAGCTCTTAGAAAAATCCTATGGGATAGAAAATGTTCTTAAAATAACAAATGAAAAAAAAATCTATGCTAACCTATTTAGCATGGCAATTAAAGCCCTGTTCTTTTAGGATTATTCTGTGTACTCATTCAATGTTGGCCTTCTTTTGATCTGAGTTCTTAGAGCTGTGTGAACTTCATGGTGTTTGCACATAAACTCTCAAGTTTAAATTTAAACATCAGCTTCCTCTGGTTACCAAAATATTAATATTGATTTTATGCAATTGTTCTTGGCTTTCATGTACCCTCTTTCAACAGCCTGGGGAAAGAGACTTTTCATCTTGTTTGTAAACTAGAAATATTTACTCAGTTTCAGGGAATATTCTTTCTTTAATGTTAGAAGAATGACAAGATTAGATTTCTGACTGTAAGATCATATCTCTGAATTTAATTGAAAGGCATTTCTGTTGCTCTGTTTTCTTTCAAATGAAGAAATATGGCAATTAAAAAGTGATATTAAGTATTTAAATATGTATTATGACTACTATTTGAAAGGTGTCACATTGCAATTCAAGTCTTTTTTTGATGTATAGACTTTGGCTCAGGTATCTGAAATGTATAATAAATGTGTAATAAAATAATTCATAGATAAGAAGATTTTGAAATCTTAAACTTATTATTCATGGCAGGAGTAATTTGCTTTTTCCCCCCTTGTTACTAGATTACAAATACACAGCTTAAACTAAGTTCTTAGTGTTGCTGTGTTTTCATTCATACTATCCAATATTCTAGCTTAAATGATTAGTGAATCATTAATCATTAAGTCTGAATCTGGATGCAACCCAAAGAGTATAAATAATAATCTCACATATTATTAAATCAGATGTATAAATACAATTCAAATTAAATATGTGTTTTAAACACACGTGAGTTGAGCAAAAATAGATTGTTTCAAATAAGAGATGTAAAATAAACCAGGTTTCTATCAGAAAGTTGAAGTCAACAGCTCTAAAACCTACACTAATTAGTTGACAATATTTCATAATTATCATCTTAGCTATAGTCAAGATGGATTAAGGGAAGCTGTGAACTGACACAGGTATACATTTACCCCCCCAAAAAAAACAAACCAAAAGAGAGTTTAACATCTAAACTCTGAGAGGTCACAGAAATTCATGTTTCATGTATGAGAAAACCGATGATTTATTTTATTTCCTCTTATTCCTCATGCCTCCCTGTGTTAAAGACATAATACCTAATGCAGTTTAAAAACACAAAGGAGAAACTCTTACACAAACAAAACCGTATACAAAGAGAAGGGATAGAGAGATGCTCAGGATTGCAGAAGAGGACATAAGTAAAGGAATGATATTATATACATGATTCCTGCAATGGAACATAGGAACAACTACTGAAAAAGAAAATGGTAAATCAAAACTAACAGAAAAAGTATTTCAGATACACACATTATTGGACTGTAAAAGTGGCTATTAAAGCTAAAATGAGGTTGGCCTACTGCTAAAAAGAGGATGGCCTTACATGATAATTTTATAGATGATCACAATTTTATCATTATTCCAGTATATTTCTTCAAAGAAATTTAACAGTGCAATTTATTATCAGTCTCCAAGTATAAAAAGAGAAGGCCTACTTTACAGATCATATAGTTCCCAGCAGCATTCTAAGACACTCTCACATTTTCTCTGAAATGTTTTGTCCTTGCTGTTATCAAAAAGACCACAGATCATATCCAGTAGATTAATTTTTGCTGCTTCCACCTTATTGCATTCTGTATCAATATTATAAAAAACATGACCTTAGAATCAGATCAATGAAAAAACAACAACTTTTCTAGGAAGTCAATTTAAGCTAGCAGTTCACTATTGTAGCATATGGGTGGCTTGCTGGTAATAATAACATCACATTGCATAATATCATATAAAAGTCCTTGAAAGCAATAAAACAATAAAGCAGAAAACCAACTTTACAATATGTTCTTTAAGTTTAATATTTACTGTGTACTTAAATATATTATTACAGAATGCAGAAAAAAAAAGTTGGTTTGTTTACAATCAATTTTACATGTCCAGGGGTGAATGCAGATCAAATCTGAACAGCAATGACAAAGAAGATTTCTGTTACTTGTTACAAAAAAATGTACGATACCTACTAAACAAGTAATGATACAGCATGTGAAATTCATTATCAATATTTGTAGAAAAATAATTCCGGAAAAAACCCCATTATTATGAGTTTGCAGGCACAATGAGAGGTTCTGATTTGACAGCTAGGACTCAGGAACAGAAGCTCTGGCATACTAACGACAATTCTATGAAACTGTAAGCTATTGAAAATGTTAAGAATTACTGGGAAAGGAACAGTGAACAAAACAGAGAATAGTATTCTGACCTCACACAAAAACCTTCAAAAATTTAATTTCCATGTTGAATTTTACATGTAGTTCTGCTCTTAGATTAAAAAAAGGCAATATTAGAACTAGGTGAGGAAAACAAAAGATCAAAGTTACTGAGGAAATGAGGACCAATTAAATAGACTGCAAATCTCTTCTTCTAGTGGGGGTGGAATACATGTGTTCAAAAAGTAATTGGACAAATACATGGAAGAAAATCTTACTGAGAGACAAAGAAGTACTTGAGGCATGCATCACTGGAAACAGAGAAAATACTCTATTTCTTGATATATCACTGTATAATTCACCATTTCTTCCCTGAACACCTATTATTGTCAAGTACCAACATGCTTTTGGTCTCACTGTAGATTTTTATTCTAATGTTTTGTGATAAGGAACATAATAGTCTTCAAATGATAGTGTTCATCTTGCTTTACTACTAGAAAGAGTAGGGCCTGTCAACACAAAGGACTGAGCAGTGCCCTGGACCAAAGTTAGCACAAAGTTATCCTGTGGAAAGCAACTTAGAATATTATGGAAAATAGGAAGTACGGGAAAAAGGAAGTGCAGCTGCCTCAGAAATTATTAGAATAACATAAGGGTAAATTTTGTGAAAAGGTGAACTACAGAATGAGGCAGAAGGCAGTAGTAAAACTTGTAGAATTAAATTGCCATTAAAATTAACAAAAAGAAAAATAGCTAGCAGGAAAGGAGAATGAAGAACACTTTCACTTTTCTAGAAAAAAACCCTCTTATCTAGATAAAAAATATTTAAATAAAATTAAGAGAAGGGCAGGATAGGAAGAGAACAGCTTAAGGACCTTTTAGAAAATGCAGACATATTCAAGGGAGCAGGGGCTAATTAAAATCAGTACTTAAGCTGAAGCAGTCAATGAACTATTACCAATTATCTTCAAGTACTTCTAGGGAACAAGGGAGGTTCCACACTACTGAGCAAGGTCACATATATTAACTGCCCCAAAAAGTGAAATGAAGAGGACCCAAGGAATTAAATACCTGTGTATCTAATTTGTCCCCTCAAACTGGGAAAATTATATGCTTTATCTTCCTTTACAATGGAATATCCTTAAACATCTTTACCTAAAATTATCTTAAGTCCTGATGAGAAACACACGGTGGTCGTCTAGAAAGAAAATCATGAGCTACTACTAGCAAATCATTTGAAAAAAGGATTGTAAAGCCAACAGTGATCCTAAGCAAAGTAATGGAACAGCCAACATAAGACACTATTTCTAAATGGTTAAAAGACAATAATATAATTATCAGTATTTAACGTGGTTTTATGGAAAATTGATGCAAATGAATTGACACACGTCATATAAACAATATGTTTTTTAGATTATAAACTCAGATAACACAGTATATTTGGACTTCTTTCAACCATTTAAATTAGTTACACATGGCGTTCTAATTAAGAACTGGATCATAGAAAATTAATTTAGCACACATTAAATGGATTGCAATTAGATAATTATAGTATTTCGAAGCATAAATGGTAATAAAGAATTATCGTTAGACAATAGAACTGCTTCAATTAGCTTCATCTATACTTTTTTTAGCCCTATCCTAACAGTTTGTTACAAAAACATTACAAATAGGTAAACAATACTGCCATACTATTTTCAAGATGCTTTAACCTGACATATATTATAGATGTGCATGTCTTCTCAAGCATATGTACCCACATAAGCACTGTTTTTTCTCATACTCTTAAAATAAACCCTCACCAAAATCTCAAGCCTTTTTTATTAAGTGTAAAATAAAATAAATGTTAGATTGGAGGACCTTATTTTCCCTGAGTATCCACTTCTGTAGGTTACAGTGGGTGTGCCTCCTCCTTAAAGACCAGGAATGATAAATACAGTTTCATAAAACAAAATGAAAGATTAAAATCATGTGTGGATTTGCTGGAGCTTCAACTCAGTATGTTTTTAATGCAAGTTGTAGAAACACTAAGTGCTCAAATGAAAAATGTTAGCTTTGGAAGCAACCAAACACACCAATATTAGTACAGCGGGGATATCTAAATAATTTTATTTTATTATATTTCAGTAAAGAAGCAAGAAAGATGAAGTATTGCTCCAAAAATATTCCTCTGAAGGGAAAAAAAAAAAAAAAAGAAAAAGAGAAAAGATCTTTAGGCCTTACGCTGATATATTCTGCCCTTGCAAGACAAATCCTGCCCTCCAGCATTGGACTCAGTCCAGCAACTTTTAACCTTTCTTGGCAAAGCACAATTTCCCCGAGATCTCAAAGTTTCTCTCTTGAATTAACTTTGAGGCTTTATTGCATGGGCACCCTTTCCATCTAGAGAAAAGTTCCTGTTGTTCTTATCTGTATCTTGTATATTTCAATTTTTTTGCTGTGCCTCCACCATCCTTGTTGGCTCCTGTCCCCTTGGCCACTCGAGAGTTCTGGGGCGGGATTAAGGAAGACATACTTTGCTTCTCTTTTCAAAGATGCCGACATGGCCAAGACTTGACAGCAGGAGTTTTTTCTTCCCTGGTAAAACACACATTCTGAGGAACATAATCTAACACAAAACTACTCTGCAGATAATTACAGGAAGTCTCACAGCTTAAAATTCAGTCAGGAAGCTATTCCATTAAACATACCGAAACAGTACATACCCATATGTACATGTAAATATTTTGTAGGCATAGTCTACAGAAAAGCAAGCAAGCAAACAAACAAACAAATTTCTTTTTTTTTTTCAGTGAGAGCAATTAAAAACCTGAAATTTCACAGAGGCATGTAGGAGAGTCTTCCTGAGCATTATCTATTTGACTTCTCATAGATAGACTGGACTTCTTAGTCTTAAAATTCCATTCAACATCTTGGTTTTCCATTTTCACACCCAAAAGAAAAAAGGAAGGAGGACAGGTTGGGTTATGATGGTGATTTAACAGTGTTGGTGGTTTTGGTGAAAAAAAGTCTCTCTGAATATTGTTTGTCTGTAGAGGTTAACTGCACAAACCTAAAAACCCCAGCAAACTTCTACACAGAAATCCTGTGTCTTTTACTATATGATAAAGCTTGACTATGGCTTTCATAGAGTCACCAGAGTACAATTAAAATCTGTTCATTAAAAA
>VYXC01009625.1:661562-676947 GCA_013397175.1 Platysteira castanea | reverse complement strand
AGTGTTTTACAAGTACAGTGTTGTTTTTGTTTGCTGTTTGGGTGTTTGGTTTTTTTTTTTTCCAAAGAGCAAAAGGGGGAAAAAATGTAAATTTATATTTATGTTGTTCCTATCAGGTACATGTTCTGGTGAAAGCATATCCAAATGTCTATACTGCAGAGAAGCAAACAGATCAGGTATAGTCAGATTATTTTACATACTTTCAATCTTGGCAGATTAAAAAACAATCCAAATAAATAGGTTGCACCCACTTTTCTTGAGCATATTGTGAGTGGAAATTCAAAAAATTGAATTAATTGTATGAATGGAAATTAGGAAAAAATAAAAATATAATGGTTTTTTTGGCGTCTAATTCTTGCTAAAATCTGTCAAAATTCCTCCTCTTTTCTCTGCATAATACCTTTACCAAAACAGCACAGGAGGAACATCTGACCGTGGTTCCAAGCAGCTCATTAGATTTTGAACCAAACTAAATACAATAATATTTGTAAGCATAGTCCAGTAAAGTTCAGTTGCAAGCTGAAGAAGCTTGAGAAATGATACTTACCAAAACTTAGTAATCTTTTCTACAGTATGCTAATAAAACACAATAGAAGAATTAAAAGACACAAGTTTTTTTATCATGTCCTTTATAAAGGTGGCTCTATAAAAACATTTCACTGTTTCAGATGTCATATAGACGTTAGAAAACTAAAAGTGGAAGCAATTGTTAAGACCCTGGAATTATCAAAGACAGATAGATAGAAATGTGATGAGTACTGCAGATCATATGAAATATCCAAAAGGTTTATATCTTCTGGTTTGTTGTCTTTTTTTTAAGGTATTAAAAGTCAGTTCTGCAAGGAAGGCCATGCAAGTACACACATGCTAATACCACTCTCTAGCATTGAAACAAACCCAAGTACACCCATTACCTGAGAGAAATGGTCCTAACTTTTTTTTTCCTTTAAAAAGAGTAGAAAAACACATCAACAGGCATACCTAGAGATACAGACTGGAAACAGTTTACATATGTACTTACAAGGACTCATGCTTCATTTATTTTTCATATTACAACTGATACTATTAAAATATCTACAAAACATTCACTGCTTTCTTTTCTGTTCTACTTGTGATGTTTTGTTTTAAAGTAAATAGTACTCTGCTTTCTAAAAGTTCCTTAAGCTATTCTTTGAGCACTGAAAGGAAATATGAGGAATCTTTGAAAACACTACTAATGCTAAGCCTGCAAGTGAACTGTAAAGGAAATGCTCTTTTAAAATCCTTCCATGAAGGGTGCATAATGTCCTAGTGAAGAAGGGACTGGCCATGGCTATGCTGGCCTGGAAAGGTCAGAGGAGAGGTGAAGGTACAAGGCAGTAGGAAACTGTTTTTCACTGACAGCACATTGTATTCAGCTTCATCTGCACATATATCCATTTAATGTAGTTCATTACTTTTTGCACTTAAAAACCTCCATTGTACAATGTTACACAAGCTGTGTTCTGAGAGCACCAAGACTCCATACTTTAGAAGTTCCATTTTCTAGTAAATGTTGTTAGTTCTTCATGATTAGAATAAAATTGAGTTTTCAGAAGTGTTTAGATGCAAACAGAGCATGCAAGCACACACCATACAAAGTAAGATACTGTTGTAGCTTTTTGTTAACCTAATTCACCAATTCTCACATATAATAAAGAGTCTGAATGGATTTTATTTTTATATGCTACCATATATACAACAAAGAAATCAAATGCACAAAGTCTGAAATTTGTTCTTGGTAATGCTTTAGATTAGGAAGTACTGTTTTTCTCAAATTTCACAGCAACATAAAAACAAGCCATTATTTCATCTGAATAACAATAACCCCCTTTAGTCTAAATTGCGAATAAAACGAGAGAGCAATATGAAAAGGCTGCTCTGGAGGATATGCTGACTTCGCAACAAGTGGAGGTGTTAGTATGTCACATCAATTTCAGTCAAAGTGTGAAATTTATATCTGTTTATGAGCTGAATAGATAAATCATACAGTGTTTGAAAGGACTTGGGAAAGATAAAAAGTACTGAAAAACTCTGAAGAACTCTTTAGTGAAACAAATGTTCTTCATAGAGGATCTTACTAATAGACATCTGTGTGCCAGAATTAAAATCTTAAACAAATTCTTAATATTTTCCACAGATCTTTCTTTAGTACCAATTACCAGTACTAATTGTGTTTTCAATAATATTTGAGATTCAAATATAATTTTCCATTTGACATCATGTGACTTAGTAATCAACAGTGACATTTAAGAAATTCAGTAAATGCTATAATGAAGGCACAAATGATGCAGGAACTGTTTAATGATCCAAACCTGACCATCTTTTGTCTTTTCATGGTGTTAGCTACTAAAATAAAAGCACACCAATAGGCACCAAAATCCTCAAAGCTGCAATTTACTTTAATGAGATGATAATAAGAATCTAGCCTAGCTTAAAAAAGATGGAAAAATGTATATGAACAAGAAATTCCAGATCCTTTCAAAATCTCAGTAATGGCTAAAATGCATCTACTATTTAAAAATATCATGAAGTGGGTTGTGCAGAATTCCAGTACAGCATTTCTAAACCACCAGTTTTACTAAATACATTTGCACACTGTACTAGAAATTAGCAGTGGTGGAGGTGGTCTACAGTGGCTTGGACAAAAATCAGGACTCCAAGGATTTGGATGAAATCCAGTGCAGGTTTGTATGGAGCACGCTGATGCCATACACCGGCACACTGCTGATAAAGCAGTGGGCAGACACCCGTGTGTATTCTGGTCTGCCTACAAAGATTATCCCTGTTCCCCCTCCCCTGACCTGTAGGGACTTGCATCTCGGCCATGGAAAGACTGTCCCACCAGGTCTGGCCACTCAAAGGAAATGTGGAGGATCTCTCTTTTTCCTTGCCCCTGCTGGGCTTAACCACAACGCACATGTACAAACACACACACTTCTCCTTAACTGGGAAAAGAACACAACTAAGGACATTAAAGCCACACTGAAGGACGTGCAAAAGTACTTGCTCAGGTGTACCATTGTCCTCAGATCACTGCTATTTAATCCTCCTCAGAGGATTTGTATTCTTCTATCAAAGAAGATTAAGTTGCAGTTACGAAGGGTCAAAATGTCACTGAAGGAGAGCGCTTACATAGGGATTTAAGGTAGATTGCTCAGCTAAATCTGTACTTTAAATTTATTGTACCTTGTTAATTTTAACATTTATGAGTATCTCCTTGCAGATATAACAGACATTTTCAAAAAATAAATGTAACTCCTATTTCCAGGGTTTTGTCACTGGTTTTCATGAAAAGAACACTAGCTTTTATAGCTGAGTGTACCTTAAAAACCAGAACATGGTCTTTATCTATAATAACACTAAATATAAAATAAGCTATATTATTTTAAAAGTTTATGCACAATTTACTGAATTAATTTTGTGGTATGCAATGTATTCTAACACACATACAAGAAAATCGCAATATGTAAAAATATGGGTAAATTTTGAGGTGAGAGATTATTCAGATTCTTTGAAATTATATTAATATGTGAAATACACTTTATATATTGATAAATGCATATATATGTATTTTTTAAATGGCTACTATAAAGTCCTAACTGGAAGCAGGATTTTGTGTACAGTGTCTTAGGGTCACTTTACCTTTTTCTTCAGCTTCTAATAATACACATTTAGTATTTTCTTATCAAGTTACCCTGTGTTTTATCACAAAAAGGACTATTAGTATGCTGACATCATTCCTATACATGCACAGAAAATCCTGTGAGAGTCACACTCAAAAATTATTTTTTTTTAAACTTCCAGATAAATATTTGCTTTAAGGAAAACTACAATAATATTGCATTTTTCCTTAGAGAAGCTAATTAAATATTTATCAAGAATATTAAAACAATGCTATCTTTAAAGTTCATTGACTTCAGGGATAGCATAATTTCTTACAGCTCATTCACACATTTCTTTGATACATAATACTTAAAAAAAAATCCATATTAGAATTTTTGGACTTGGCAGTGTTAGGTTAACAACTGGACTCAATGATCTTAGGGGTCATTTTCAACCTAAATGTTTCTATGACTTTATCAGTACAGTCCAATGTGCGTCAATTATCATATCATTTAATCGATTCTTTCTTTACTGTTGGAAAAAGGTTCATTACTTAAAGTAACATACACAAGGAAAGTAGGCTTAAACTAAGTGTCACCACTGGTGAGACAACATAAACAGCTGATATATTACTGATTTAAAATCAAGTGTTTGATTTTTAAAACCATAGACTGAGTGTCATGTATCCAATGGCTTCAAAACTAAGGGGCAATGTAGTTCTCATGGTTTGAACCTTGTGATAAAAAAATAGAGAAAACTGGCACAAAAATAAAATACTCAATAAGAAGTAGCCTTATTCAAAAGAAAAAATCATAACATGGTATCTGTTGCTGTCTAGCTATGATGCATCTTTCTCTCTGACCATCATTTGCAGAAACTTTACAAATGAATGGAAGATGCTTAAGAATTCCAAACAATCTCAGTTGTAAACACTATCAGGAAATTCTGAGTATGTTACCACTTTATGAATTAAATAAGGCAAATTACTAAAATAGAATCATTTTGGCCTAAAGAGTGAAAGGACTACCTTCTTAGATAATGTCAGTGGACAGCTAAGTTCATGGTGCATACATTGTGGTGTTTTCTATATTAAAAAATTGGAGAAAGTTTTAACTGGTAAAAACCTATTTCTCTTCATCTAAAATTATTACATTGTACCAAACTTTCAAACCCAGCTACATCTGCTAAGAGGCAAAGACTAGGATTAATGTTTCAAACACTTAGATGAAACTGTTCAGTTCCATTTCTTGATTTTTTTTTTAGTAGGAGGAAAAAAGTACAAAGAAAGACCTGTCAAAAGTAAAAAAGAAACAAACAAAAAAACTTCTCAAAAGATCGATTACTTATACTTAATTCTCACATATATGTTACTAGAATCTTATTTTTAAATGCCAGTTTTATTTTTACAATTCATACCTAGTCTTTGAGAAAATCATCAATTTTTAATAATGGTTTTTAAAAGCCGTGGTAAACCTTAATTAAAAGTTTAATTAGAATCTGGAAATAACAATTATGATAAGGTCAAACATACTGAACAATGAGCAGAGGTAAAAAGGTATAAAACATTAAATGAATAAAAATATCTGAGCTGTTTTCTACACAGAATGTGTTTAATTATGATGTGAAACTACTTTCCAAACAAGTTTGATTAGCAGAATGTTCTTCACTGGCAGAGTTAAAACATAGTAATTCTCTCTTATTCAGAGACAACATGTTGTTGTTTCAGTGTTCAATAATTTTATGAAGAGAGGCAAACAAAGGGTTTAAACTTAACCTGTTAAATCAGTCGCTGAAAAGATATGAATGCACATTTGTGTCATCACTCAGACACAGCTGCAATCCGGAGGGGAAGGGAGACAGCAGCTTCCCAGCTCCAGCCATGTCATATAACTAAGGAAGAATACATGTGCTGTATACTGGCTGTACCTAATCAAACTGTAAATGTGGGAAGTTCTAGGAGTTTAGGGGTTTTTTTTACTTTGTAAATTCTGAAGTTTAAGTAATGGACACAATAATAAAGATATTTCTTAATGAAATCAGAAAACAAAAAACGTACACTGATGCCTGGTCTGTAAACCACACTATTTTTAAAACATGCATGTTCTTATCCAGTATATTGACGATGTCCATGACTGGCACAATAAAATGCACTGCATTAAAGGTTACAGCAAAAGAGGCTAATACATTGCTAAACAGCATAACTGAACAAATATATGTTAATCTTTAAGCTGATTGAGATGAGAACCAGACACTGATTGTGTTTCTGTGGAGCATAGTTGAGCATAATTATATCAAAATCTGAAAAGTGCTCTAATAACAAAAAATAGGACATTAGAAGCAGAGTTACACAATTAATATGAAAATTAAAAAGGAAAATAAATCACTTACTTAACAAAAATGTACTCAATCTGGCCATTTTGATTTTGTTATTTTGTTAATTTAGGAGGGAGAAGAAGAGTTACAGGGTGTTGCATGCTTACTCCTTTTTATTCTTTTCACTTAGCCTCTGTTTGTTTAATAAAGGATTGTGGCACAGATTTGGAAATTTGGTCTTATCAACTATGGCCTGGTAATACATAAATATGCAAAACACTCAACAAGTTAAAGCATATCACCATTATATTATATTTCTCAAGCTCCTGTGTATTTTCTGGATGAGAAATGGGTTCTGTCTGCCTAAACATTGCACAAAACTCAGGCAAAGACATTCTCCACTATTAAAAATTTCTTTGAAACTGATGCAGTAATTATCAGTAACTTAGTGTGCCTCTTTTCACTCTATTAGTAAATTACTGGTGGTATTATTTATTTCTTGAAACACAAGTCAAGAATGCTGAAACTGAGAAATGCCTGCTCTAGGCTTATCTGAACAATATACTCTAAAAACGTCAGGCAAAAATATAGGAAAGCTTCTGAAAATGATTGATAATATATTGTGGCTGAAATTAGGTGACTGACATCTGTCCATCCAAAAAACTAACCTGCCAGGTCTAGCACTACAAAGAGATTCATTCATACAATATTATGATGGAACTCTGTGATAGTTCACCACAGAACTAACTAGCTTTAATAAATAAAAATATGCACATAAAACATGAAACATATTTACTGCCTGTCCTCCAACAGCACACACTTGAATAATGTTCTGAATTATAATACATACATGAACATAATACAAAAAGAAAACTTAATATACATGAAATACCTGAAAGAGAGAAAAGCTTAAAGCAAAGGAAACTCTGTTCACTGATTGACTTATATCTGTTTTCTTTCGTAGCATTAGACTGTATAAAATGATTTCCCTGTGTGCATGTCCAATTGTGAGAGCCCTAGAAAGTCTTAATTCCATTTATTTCTTTCAGCACAGGTTTTGTTAAACCTCCAAGCAGTAACAAAGTTTTATATCAATGTTGGCAGTGTAATAACATTTATAAAGTAGTTATGTTTTTGTAAAAAACTGCACTGATTTAAGGTTTACTAAGTACTGTAGCTGTATGGAAAAAGCAAATGACATTTATCTGAACAACTGAAAAATGTTTTTGAAAGTATTTTTCTACTAGTCTCAAGAGGAATGAAGAATCTTCTTCCAAACAATCATAATGTTTAATAAGCTTAAAGCTTAACTGCTCAGTTGAGCATCAATACAAATAAAGGTTGTATGCCTGACATTTTCAGCTGCTTGCAGAAGCTGATATACTTCCTCACATCTCCAAGAATTCTAAATAATTTCAAATTACACAAAATGCTAGAATTATATCACTGAGTCACCAGATTTATTTTATAATACTGTTATGAACTAAAGGATAGGCTAGTGAAATAACTTAATTACTTTATATAACCATGTAAAGGCAGGAAAAATAATGAGCTCTAAACAGGCTATAAACCAGATGTTGTTATACTGGTTATCAAGAAGTCTGGAAGTCAAAAGATTAAATATTTTTATCAGATTGACAGGTTTACAGGGTTGAATGGGAGAAAAGTCTCAAGCATAAAAAAATTATAAAACATTCACACCTAAAACTTCAAGCTGCCTGTCATCTGCTTTTATGTCAGTGTGGTACAGCCAGTAGGACCACAAGCATGGAAGCAGCCTAATGATCAGCTGGCTACATGATCCACCTTGGATCCTGAGAGCCATAAAGCACCTATTTTTAGATGTGGCACATCCATAAAATGAGTGGAATAAGCCAAACTCAGACACATTATTCGCCTCATCAATCCTTTTTTTGGCTGCAACTGCAAACTAACATCACTGTTTGATACTGCTACAAGGCTTACTGTCATAGTAACATTTTGCATTATCCTGACCTGGATATGCATGCCAATGAATATGCCTAACTTACCCACTTAACAGGCAAATACATGCTTGAATCCATATTAAAAAGTGGCATAAACCAAATCTTCCTGTTTGTTCAAAGTTGCCTAAATACCACATCAGATCACATGTGCTGGACAAGTTTGGGCATGAGTGGTCTTGTGGTCAAAACGAAATAGAAATGCAGCTCAAGAAGAAAACTAACTTACAAAAAAAAAAAAAAAGGGCATGAATAAAGAATTATTTTAATTAAAAATTCTTTACCTATTGTATGTAAAAAAGTCCTTGCTTTAGCCCATGACCAGCAACAAACTGCAAAAAAAGCATGCTCATAAGAGTACAGTCTTAGCATATCAACATATTTTGTTGGTGTTACCAGAGCATCCTGTGACCTCAAAGTGGTGATGTGATGATTCGAATATTGTTTTCATCACTTTGTGGATGTTATGTCTATTTAAGTGTGTGTATGTCACGTTGTTCTTTATATATATGGTACTATTAAAAAAAAGATAAAGTCAGAGTTGAGAGCCATTGCATGGCAGGATTGGAAATAAGGTTAGAGCTTAAAAATGTTTCAGTAAATAGTTCATTCATTCAAAAGAAGTACTTTTGGTGAACCTAAACCTATTTAAGCAGAGTGATCAGAAGATACCAGGCCCTTTTCTAATGCATATGTAAAATTTATTCAGACTGAAGCAATTTCAACAAGGGAGATTGGCAACAACCTTCATCACGATTACCATTCAGCATATTTATGGTACTCTTCCAGGAGGTTACATACAAGGATTTCTGACATGTCCCTCGTATGGAGAAAATACACTGAGGTCTTTCATAACCTTATTAAATACCCAGGTAAAAGGAAAATATAAGATTAAAAAATGTTTATAATTTCTTTATTTTCTAAACAGATCTATCACTCAAACTCTGAAAGCTGTCTCAACAACAGCCTGAATACTGTATTTTTTCTCTCAATGTTTCCTTCTCATTTTTTTGTAGAAAATTTTATTTTTAAAGTAGCACTTTGTAGTGCTGTATACACATTGAGAAATTTTAGTGGATTTTATTGTGAAGCATCAGCTGTGAAATACCTAATGTAATTTTGTTTTATTTAAGAAGACCTGTGGAGTGACACCTTGGTCATCTTGGCTTCAGTAAAGAAAACTGGCATAGATAATAACTGGAGAGGACTTCAGCATAGATCCTTTGATATACTTAGGTGTGGTATTACAATACATCTCATTCTTCAAGGACAGAACAATTTACAATCTGGCTTTTTCACAGAAAAGATGATTTCAGAGGATTCTTTTTGAAATGTATTAAACCATTCTGCTACGACATCTGGGATCTATAATAGAAATTTAAGGACTTTCAAATACAGTCTATAAAATAGGGGTTTTTGAAAAAAAAATGGTAAGTTCAGATCATTCTTCAGCTTTTTAATTTTTTTTTATTATGGGTTAACATTCTAATTTAGCACTAATAATGTGGTTCTAACATGGTTTAGAAAGTTTATCATCTAAGTTAAGGTTGCCTGTAGTGTCTTGCATTTTCCTTATTAATAATGTACTTAGATACAGGTAATGATTAAATTATTTTTGCCTTTATAAAGCATGACGTTGAGTACGACTGGCAGAAAAATATCAAGACACCTCTTGTATTTTCTAACACATTAGCTGTTTATCAGTTTCCTGGAGTTAACAAACTAATAACAGCACTTGTTTTACCATCTGTGCTTCCATAGGTCACCTTCCATTGCATACAGCCAGACAGGTACAGTGCTATTCCTCTGTATTCAAAACTCTTTCCAGGAACTATGTCTACAGGACCTACACCTGAAATCTTTCTTGTGGATCCAACTTTTGGAGAACTGCATTCTACAGTCCAAGAAACCTGATTAATAGGGCAAAAATTAAAACATTTGAATAGTGAGAATATTGAGAACCCTATATCTTTCTGACATTAACATATTTCTGAAGATGAGCCAAAGAAGAGGCAAAAGAACTTGGGAAGAACTGTCCCTCTCTTAATCCCTTAGGCAAATTGTAAATAGGATTAAATTTACTATCCATACACAAAATCTGTTATGCATATCAGCTAATTCACAGGCATCATTTCATGTCATTTTTAGGTGGATAGGTTAATAATGTAGGATAGGTGAATTGCATCATTAAAATCCTTCTCTTAATAATTAAAGTGAGATGAATTTCAGTTAAAGTAACAATTTTCTAGAGATTGTGACACTATTTAAATAGTAATATAAAAATATTTTACTGTAATAGATACAAAGTCAAGATTCAGTTGGTGAGTTGTAAAATACTGCCCAAGAGGGTGAGGAATCAGGTTCTAATCCTGAGCAAAACTCACGACTTTTTGGAAAAAAAAGATTCAAATACGGATGTCCTTTACTTTGTCTCTACAGAACATGTATGAACCTCCAAAGCCTGCAGTTTGCCTTCTTTTTAGCTAACTGCAATCGCAAAGAGTGTCCTTGAGGTTACATGTCACAATCTATTAACTTTCTCAACATTAAAATGAGATTCTATTTTTAGACAGGTTCTTTGACTGCTAAACAACGGGAAGGAGATTTATTGAGGCATCTTGTGACAGGATAGAGGTTTAGGCTGCACACTTAGCTGAAAGCAGGAAATATATTGAGTGGAGATGGATAGACGTTTTTTCAACAATAAAAGATGAGAAAATTCTAATAAAAGTAATGAGAACATTGAAATGAAAGAGAGAAAAAAGTTATAATTTGCCTTTGTCTTACAATGTTTATTATACTTTTGAACTTGTAAACATTTCACACTCTAGAATTCTGCAATTAACTTGCAAAACAAAAAAATCCCACAGAATAACTCACAACTGGTTGGAAAACAAGACTAAAAGCCAAAATCCAACTGTTAAATGATAAGAATATACTTTGTAAAAGAGAGGCTACTGCTACTCCAAAATGCACATTGTATAGTTCTGGTGCTTCCAGAAAGTCCCCAGAAGTAAGACGTTGAACTCCATAAATAAAATATCTTCATTACACAGATACAGAAATGAAAACAGATGAATTTACATTAGAAATACCAGAAAGAAATTACAGCAGAAAAATAAGTCATCTGATATATATAATTTAAATTTTTGAACTTTTTCATAGAGGTTCAAGAAGATAAAGATCATAATTTTGGTTTGAGGGAACTGTGTAAAATGTCAGATACATAACTTGTGCCAACACTCTCTCTCCACTATATAATCACTATTTCCACTTAACGTATTTCACAAATGGATTTTGTAAAGACAATATGTTGTCTAAAGAAACACAGACCCTAGAAATGACACAAGTACAAAATATGAAACCACAAAAGAAGGGATGAGAAGGGATAAGAATAATTTAGATAAAGAGTATGTGATTGTACTGCAATAAAACATGCGTGAGCAGTGTAACGATACAGGCTTAATGCATGGCACAATGTCTTAATATGCCTTAATGTCTTAGCCATAGAAGGGCTACAGGCCTGCATCTGCTTTTTCATTCACAGCTCTGTAATATCGCACTTAAGTAACTGTGACAGTGTTTCAAGAGCCTCTGTGATTTTCCTTGTTCTCATATGGCCATTCTCATGGCCATGGATCTGCAAATCTCAGTAGTCCTGCTATGGAGGATTCTCATGGAAAGCAACAGCCACCTTCCCTGAGAATCACCCCTTCCTTCTCCTCTTCTTCCTTATTCTGTTGATTACAGCTCACATTAAAGAAAACCAAAACATGGTGCATAAAAGAAGTAGATAATAATAATTAAAACACCCAAATAGTATCCAGCAATATATGCACACAGAAACTTAAACTATGAATGTACAACAGTTGATCTAATTAGCATTCTCCAACCAGTACTGTGAGTGGGAATAACCAATGGTGAGTTTGAGTCAGTCCCAAAGAAATATGGTGCTAGGGAAAAATAGTGGTGGAAGTATAACTCTAAGCACTCCTATCATCACCACCAGCTTCAGTGGAGAGACCACTACTAGAAAAATATTGGTGTGGACAAGTAACACCATGTTTCCTGTCTGAGCAGTGGGGAATATTTCTCCTTCCTGTTCCTTTCAATGTTCACAATACGTCATCGGCCACTGACCCTACTCCTAAAAACCTGTTCAGGCAAGCCTTAATGTCCTTAGTGCAATAAAGTATAGCTTCCTAAACCTGAGGTTAACATCTCCATAACTGTTCACTCTTAATTTTTTTGCCTGTTTTGGTACTGAAACAGTAAGGTAACTAGAAGTGAAATAAAACACTTAGACAGGGTTCTTCAGTTTATGGAAAATATTTAAGGAGCACTCCCACTCTTCTAATCCAGTTACTTTCAGTTACTGAACACTGAATAGTCTCAATGTTTTGCAGCACCTTTTGTACAAAACTAATTTTGACAAGATTATTATCAAATCATCTTCATCATATGCACCCAAAAGGAGCTATTGAAAATAGTATCAAGTGTTTTCTCTTATCCTTAAGGTGAACTAATTAACATGGAAATAAACAGAAAATTATGCCATATGTTAATAAAGAAGAGCTCTTTCTAGCTGCAGGTCTATACAAGCTATTAAAATGGAAAAAATTCAATACATGCATACATACTAAGACAAAACAGGTATTTTTTAATACTTTTAATCAACTTCAGAAGGTATTGAACTTCACACAATCAAAAAAAATTAAATACGTTTATGTTGCAAAGGTTCTCATTTCTTTGAGACAGAAGCAACACAAATGAGGCTAGGGTAACTTAGATCATTTTTTTGAGTTAAATTTCCACAATTCTATACATCTTCTTAATTTCCACAATCACATATAATATATCTGTTCCGTTGTTTTTGTTACATACTAATTTTGACTTAGGTCTGTGAAGATTCTCAGTGAGGCACGAAAACAAGTTTTATACCTACCCCAATAAAGTCTGAGAATATTAACAATAGTTTTCAAATAGTATCCAACATGACACAAGCTAGCAGAATGTAAAATTTAAGATCTCTCAAATATGATGGAAATTTGTAGCTTCTATTGACCTCCCAGCAAAAAGTATTAGAATAAAAAGTTTCATTTTAACTTGCAAATCTTTTTAATTATTTTGTAGGTATTTGCAAATCCATATCGTCATTAACCATTAACTGACAATAGAGACAGTATCAAAACTCTAAGTTTCTGAAAGGACTAAATGCCTATTTGAAATTTATTTGTTAGGGTATAATGAAGTAAGTTACAATGGAAGTTTAAAACAGTTAATTTAGCTCATACCTTGATAAACAGCTTTGAATCCTGGAGAGCCAATGCTGTCATCAGATTGTAAATGAAGCCACATCTGGTTGCTCATGCTCACAATAAGATCAGGAACACTAGATCCAGTGAGTCTGTGTATAGGATAAATGGCAAAGTCATTTGTAGAGGCATAAATTACTACCACTACTATTACTATTACTACTACTACTACTACTACTATTACCACAAAACACAGGCTTTTAAACTACTCACATCCTACTGTTCTGATCAGCTGTTTTTTGATAAAAGTAGCTATTCTATATGATATAGAACACAGTGGAATAATAGAAAAAATAATTTGAATGACTGCACTCATCAATGATTAAACACTTCTCATAAAGCTCTTCCTACCTAAAGCTTCCATTAAGTAATTAAGTAAGCTGTAAAAGATGTGAGTGACTATATGAATTAAGTAGTTTTCACCTGTTTAGATGAGTATTGCTTTTCTGCTACACTTTCTAAAAGTGTAGGAAATTGCTTTACATGCTTTACAGCCTATGTGTCCAGCGCTTACTACAATCACATCTACTCCATTCAAATAACTCCCAGTGATCTCTCAGATTTCAAGGAAACTGCTATTTCTCACGCAGTAATGTGTGATAGCTACGTATGGATAAGTACAGTTCAGTATACAACACACATAAGGCAAACTGGTGAATCTCACCATAAAGCTTAAGCACTTCTCAGTAGTATCACTTATACATCTGTAATTCTGGTATCAAAAAGTTGTGTGCCAAAAAGAACCGTTAAGAAAAAGATTGCTTCTTAATAGTGAAAAACTGGTGCATAATCAGGTTCTAGTCCTGAATAACCATTCAGATCCTGGCGACAGCTATACAGTTTTACAAAAAGTAGTGGGAAAAGTTACCCATAAAAAGTGGCTGTAGAAGCTCACTAACTAAACTGTTATCAGATACAAACCAAAAAATTCTCTTTCTTCCAATCCTCAGCCTTGATTATGCAAAACAAATAAGGTGTGAGATAAATAAAACTAATAATGTGCCAAATCAAGATACGATGTCCCAGAAGCAGAATTTCTCAAGAAAACAGTATATGGATTATTCCACAAACATATTATGTATGGATTATTCCACAACATATTATTAACACCAGATGTTAATACTATTTCAACTTAAATGCAAAGACATAATAAAAGGAGAGGCTAAGCAGAAACAAAGTGAAAACTGAGGAACCATGAAAGCAGTTATAGGAATTCTCTCTGTCTTCGATCAAGGTTATGAACAAGAAACTGTATATCCCATATCTACAATAATTTGGGTTCTTAGTCTGATATATTGAAAATAAAACTAAAAAACACCATTCCCATACGAGCAGAATGGTCTTACTAATTACTACTGAACATCCACCTGGAATTGCTGCTACAATGGCTGAGTTTGCTCTAATATGGTCTATAAGATTTCTGGTTATGACCTGTTCATAACTAGTTGATTATTATGATACTACAGAAAATGAGAAAAAAAATTAAATCCATTGTAGCTCAGCATATGCAAACACACAAACAGTGCTTAGCTTGGATAGTTAAGGAAATCAAGGAATAGTGATATGTAACTAGGTTGTTCAGTTTGACCTGTGTAAGAATGAAAATAAAGCAGCTGCTTAGTCTGAAAACTGAGGTGCTTACCAAAAAAATTAGGAACTGTACAGGTTCAAATAGATGTTAGGTATAGTCAGAATACTGAATATTCTCTTGCTGATGAAAAAATGATTGTTGATAAAGCTGTGACATTCATTTAAATTAATAATACAGGCAGCTTAGGAGAGGAGGATACTTCACCAGACAGTGAGTAATGTTAAAAAAAAAAGTAGTTTAGGAGATGCCTGCAGAAATACATATATAAAGAAAGGAAATGTAAAGATTACACATACATTGAAAGACAACTGGAAACTTCTTCTTTCCTGCAAAAATTTCTCAATGGCAATTCAGATGTGTAAACCTACTGCATTATCAACTAACAACTGTTTAAATGGCTCTCTCTATACTCAGTAATCTGAATAATGTATGAGACCTCCACTGGTAATTTCTGAACACAGATAGGATGAACCTTGAAATTCTAAGTCTTTATGAGTAGGATGGAATACTTTTAATCTATAGAAATGTCTCTATAGCATGCCAAAAAAAAAAAAAAAAAC
>VYXC01009625.1:628639-647639 GCA_013397175.1 Platysteira castanea | reverse complement strand
ATTGGTCGTTGCAGGTTTCATCTCTCTGAGGGAAACTTACAGCACTGAAGAGGTTAATCTTTCTCATGCTGGTGGCAGCAGCTGGATAGAGGCTCTGAAATGATCCCAGCCGGCCTCCCCCGCAGGTTGCCGCTGGCAGGGCCCAGCCCCGCTGGGCTGAGCGGGCCCTGCTGTTCCCTCTACAAAGGCCGGAAGAGCAAGAGAGCTATTCCCGCCTTTTTGTCTTTTAAAAAGTGGCATTCACAAGGCGTTAACTGTTTTTGAGTGGTTCCATAAAGCTGTCAATATTCAAATCAATCGATTGATTGGCTCTATTAAGTTTTGGAGGAAGTGACCGCAGCATTTAGCAACAGCATCAATTCCTTAGCTCCATTTCTCTCCAAAGAAACCTGAAAAACAGGAGGAGGAGGGGTGGCCCCCCACTCTTATCAGCAGCAGCAAAATGCAGAGCAGCAGTAATCTTGGGATAAACTGCTGGAATTCTCAAACTAAAACTTTAAGCTGGGGTTAACCCATGACACAGAGCCCTATGTGAGAAACTGAGGTGTTAAATCTCAGCTCTACTATTATTGTGTAGTCCTTAAAGCAATTAATTTCAAGTCCTTGAAAATTACTTATTTAACAGCATAATTCCTCAGGAGTTTTTTGACATTTTAATTCTTCCTACTTAAACTTCAGGTAAAACATGAACAGTAAATACAGTAAATACTGAAATTTCAGAAAAGTTAAAAAAAAAATCTAATGAATTTTATGTGTTCCAACTCAAACACCATTGTACAATATTCACTGGGGGAATTCAAACACCTTTGTAATGACATGTGGGCCAGTGGACTATCCAGGAGATAAAAGTAACAAAATAACAAAGCAGATTTGCATTCATGATCTTAAACAAAAAATTAACTATGGGAAATGCATACAAACTACGTAGTTCTAAGTCCAATATTATTTATTGGTTGAACGTGTTGGGTAAATCCTTTACTTAATGCATTCGAACACTATGAAACTTATTTTAATGATAATTTCCTGCAGTACTAACTGTCAGTCAACACTAGTAGAAAGGTCCATAAACACCTATTTTCTCTGAGAAAGCTTGTTGGTTTCTTGTTATTATGGCATAATAGTTCCAAGAACACAAACTATTTCATTTAGATGTGTGACAGATCTTGCCATCACACTATATGGTGCAAAAGGGCAACTGAAGTGAATACTGGAAAGTCTCCAGAGGTAAAAGGAAATGCCAAAATATTTATAGAAGGAAATACCTCAGAAAACTACAATGTGACAGTTAAATTAATTTTCTAGAAATATATACAATCTTAGAGTTCAACTACTGTTTAATGCTATTTAAAATAGAGACTGAAAAGGCCTGAGCCCTACTGAGCCAAGTTAGAAACTCTGATAAAGCAGGTAGGTTACTGTGGTAATGGAAGGCTGTATTTATGGAAATTAATTTTAAGAGGAAAATAAAGCAGTATGTCAGCATATAGTGTTTCTTTCTTTGGGCTAAATTCAGATCTCCATACTCAGATATTTTCTGTCATATAAGATGTCTTTGCATCTTGTCTGACTTCTAACTACCTCTCTAGAAGGATATGGATTTTCCTGTCATACACGTTAACCTTGCTTGCAACATCTTGAACACCTGAGTATCTCATACAGTAACAGATACTTGAGGATGGACAAACAAACTGTTTCTTTGGTGTACTGAAGTGTTTCATGTAATAAGAAAAAACGTGCTTCTTATAGAAAAACTCTTAATTAAAATGTTACAACATATAAACTGCTTATATATACATTTATACACACAAACTTTTTATACACATGATGAGAATGGGGGAATTACGAATGAATGTATATCCCTGTAATAAAAGTGCAGTAATATTACATGGATATTGCATTGTCACGACATGAAGGTTTTACATATATCTGGACAGTTTTTAAATAATGTTATACACTACAAAGTTTAAATACATTGAGGTTAACTTCAGTCTGAATAAAAAGATGCAAAAAACTTTTCCCTGTGTTTACATTATGAATAACAAGGAGCTATGAGTATGAAATTTTGGCATTCGTATTAACAGATTAACTTAAACTGAATTTGCAAGTTGCATTTTCTTCTAAGTTTTTCTTCCTACTATATTTTTAAAATACACAACTACATACCTTGTTGGCCCCAGTGTACTTTTGAAATAAAAACCAAATTGTTTTCTGAATAATTCCTATTATTATTATTATTATTATTATTATTGCCATAAACTAAAATTCAATTCAACCTGCCATCTAGGAAGTAAAAGGAATCTTAGCATGTGACAACAAAGCTTTGTAATTTACAATTACATTCTTACATGAAAAAATAAAAAGTAAAGGAGCCATAAACTGCAGCCTGCGGGAAGGACTCACATTCAAGCAGTTTGTGAATGACTGATATCCCAAAAGAGGGACTGTGCAATAGAGCAGGGCACAAGTGTGAAGAAGAAGTGGCAGAGAGGAGCTGTTACTGAATTGACTGCAGCCTATATTCCCCACAACCCTTCAGTATTCAGTCAGGAGGGATGCAGAAGAGTTTGACTTGGGAAAAAGGTTTTATTGTCGTTTCTCACCATCTTACTCTATTTTAGTTGTCTATAAATTAATCTTCCCCAAGCTGAATCTATCTTGCCTAATTGGTGAACAATCTCCCTGTCCTTACCTTGACCCATGAGCTTTTTTCATCTTATTTTCTCCCCCTGTCCTGATGAGGAGGAGAAGGAGCAAGAAAGCAGCCTGGTAGGCACCTGGCAGCCAGACAAGATCAACCCAGCACAACTATATGGGAGAACTGAAACTTTAAAATCACTTCTAATAAAATTACTTATGAAGATATTTGCATTCAGCTATGGTAAATATTAATCTTCTCTTAATGATCATGGTAAGAAAACAAAATCCTTTCACCCAAAAGTCATAAAAATAATGATAGTGATGACACCACATACATTTTGAACCTTGTTCAGAAACGCTTCTCATGGTTTAAATTTCCAAAAATAAAAAGCACAACACAAAACCTAATTACATATTTAATCTTTTTGGTAATAAAAGCCTAACTGCCTTGGTTTTAAAATCTAATCTCCCACACCTGAATGTACTTCCTCAAATCCTATACTTATGTTGAAAATGTCCCTTGCATCTCAGTGATAATGAATATATTTATTTTCATCCTGTGCCATGAAGATTATATGTATTAAGAGAGAGTGGTAAATGTGATTGACTTTGACGATTACATGCCTGATTCTTTTATAGTCTACCTTGATTTCATGTTTTTGCTTTTGTAAGCACTTGAGTAGAGCTGTTCTTGGCCTGTATTGTTCTTGACCTGATAAAAAATATACCACAATCAGTGAAGATGATCTCTGGTCCTTAGTATCAAAACCATAGAGCAATCTGCTCAAATATGCAGGTCATAGTGCCCTGTAAGAACACATTCGGGCAGAAGTCATTAATTGGCTCTAATTCAAATTATAAATGGGTAAATAGAACCGTTTCTGTCAGTTTGCTAAGGCATCATCTGTAATGAATATTCAATGAGGAGATTATGTAAAAACTCCATTAAAATGTAAAGAGAATAGTAATAAAGAATAGGTGCAATTTTCCCTCTGCAGTATTATATGACTTATTTTTAAATCAGTGTAAAACATATAAACAATTTACTGCACCAAAAAACCAAAATTACTCAATAGCAGAAGGTGCTATCAATAAAATAGCAGGGAAAAAAAGGAGGAATATCTTTAAACATGCATTTCAAAGCCTTTTGGACCCGTTTTAAATATTAGTTTGCTTCCAAAGATGTGTGCTCAGTTACTTTCTTGTTGAAATTCTTATCAACATAGAAACATGAAGATATAGTGTCTAGAAAATTAAATACAGTGTAAACCATACTTCAGACAAGCTGGGCCAGTGACCAAATAAAGTAGCTTTTATTTGGTTCAGTTCAAATTTGACTTGCATGTCAATAAAACCTGCAAACCAAAAAGCCTTCAGTGGAGTCATATATTTCCTTTTTCCTTTTTTAGCTAATTAAAAATCCAGTGTTCTGACATTCCTGCAATTTCTCCTTTTGTTTCTATAACAATGTATAAGCACTGCATGCATTTTTTATATTTAACATGAATTCTGACACTGGCATTATATAATTTTATCTCAAAGAGATGAAGAATGAGACTTTGCAATGCAGTTTTGGGGGCTGGGGGAAGCATTTTGATAAACCATGTTCAGGTTTAGTCCTCAAAAAACTTCTCTATCTTGAGCAACAATAACAGCATTGTTTCAAAGAGCTTGAAAAAACATGACAAAACTGTGTCCTAGCACTTCAGAGCAAACGCAAATCACAAAATATCCCTGAAGGCTTAAACTACTTTTAATATTTGACCAAGAAATGGTATTAAGTCTTCAAAACCTGAAATGAAAATGAAAAACAATTTTAGCAAGTTAAAGCAAAATTTAAATTGGAGTAAATGTTCTTAGACATCTTCTATGCTTAATAACATGTTGGTGACCTTTTTTGTCTTACAACAAGAACATATAGCAATACATGTAATATGGACTTTGTTATCAGGGACAGGACAGGACAGGACAGGATAGGATAGGATAGGATAGGATAGGATAGGATAGGATAGGATAGGATAGGATAGGATAGGATAGGATAGGATAGGAGTAAAACAGGATAGGAGTAGGAGAGGGGTAGAATAGGATAGTGTAGAATAATAGATAAAGGTAGAATAGATACAGGTAGAATAGAAATAGGATAGACTAGACTAGACTAGACTAGACTAGAATAGAATAGAGCAGAACAATTCAGTAGAAGAATACCTACAATCATCTTGTCCAGCTGCCTGACCACTTCAGAGCTGGCCTAAAGTTAACTTACATTATTAAGGACATTTTTCAAACTCTCTTAAACACTGACAGGCTTGGGGCATACTCTAGGGAGCCAGTTCCACTGTTTGACCATCCTCTTGGTAAAGAAATGCTTTTTGATGTCCAGTCTAAACCTCCCCTTGCATGGCTTTGAACCATTCCCACCAGTCTTATCCCTGAATCCCAGGGAGAAGAGCTCACATCACCCTCTACACATTCCCTCCTGAGGGAAGGACACTCTTAAACAACTAAAGCAATAATAAAAGATCTATGATGTGAACTGTCCAAGTCTGACATGAATGGAAATTATTAAAAGAGCTGTACTTAAGACTCCAGGCAAAATTGCCTATGAACTTTTCAAGAAAAATATGAAAGGGAAGAGGCTCTGTAATACTGTCAGGAAGAAGATATTTGTTTAACATTACATCAGGTTGCATAAGTTGTTTTATAGTGAAATAGTTGCAGTGATTATGAAATTGAAAATTAGAACTGTAAGATTAATTTGGATTTTATAAAACTATGTTTTCTTTCCTCATTGAATACGTATTTTAAGTACAAATTAAACAAAATTGCTCCAATATGTGAAGCAAATGGTAGTCTCCACCATATAAATCTTTCTACAAAAATAGTTGAAATGTTCTATGAAACATAGTGATAAAGAGCAAGCCAAAAGACGTTTAGATCTTCTGATGTTTCATTTACATGCTCTCAATTACAAAAGATCTTTCATTTAGTTATTTCCCTGTCACAAAATGTTTTATATTCATAGTACAACGAATTCTATTATTACTTCAGTTACATGAAATCACAGAACTTTACAAAACCAAATTAAGAGCAAAGCTATGAACTTGGCTGTACCCCAACATACTTAAAAATCCAAACAAATATAGAAATCAGTCACAGCCATCTAAGTCTGGTAACTCGTAAGTCATGCAATCATACAGCATCCAAGTTTTGTGCCACGGTGTGTGACATTATGCAAAATTTCAATGATTGCATTTTTTCTTCTCCTCCCCAGTTGCTAAAAAAATTTAGACAATTCAAAAAATCATATTGGCCTGTAAAAAAACTAGAAAGAAAATCCATCTGCCTGAGTGAGGTTGATTCTGTGGGATCTGCAAATTTTTTGTTCAGAATTTAATGAGATGATGAAAGATGTTTTATTACAGCACTGGGTTCCCACCTTCTTCTAATTATTTCAACATCTCACAGGTTTTTTATGACTGAAATTTGACATGGAGTGCAGCGAGAAGAATGGCAATTTCCTGCTCTGCACAGGATGCATCACCTGTTCATGCAAAAAACAGATCATCTACATCCTGGAAGAGACTGACACTCAGATGAGCTGAAATAGAAGCATGGTTAAGCACGGCAGTCACTTAAGACACTTAGAGGCCTGTTAAAACATGCAATTGTAGATAAGAAGAGGTAAAGCAGGCATGAATCAAACCCATTGTGGCCATGTAATTGGATTTCATGTACAAATGTTAAAGCCTTGAAAAACAGACACCTGCTCATTCCCACTGAGATGTACGTTCCCTTGGGTAAACTGTCTCAGTGCTCACTTGAGACATAGACAATAAAAGTGTAATATTAAATGCAACAGATTTTCAGATACACTTAGCAGAAAGCAATTTTGGACTTCAGAATATAACTAAGTAGAATCACCAAACACAATAGTTTTTCCTACCTGTAAAAATAAAAAATCACACACAGTCAATATACACTAACACATGGTCAAATAATGCATGCAGACAAATATGTTAAACAGCTTCACTAGGTTTGGAAGGTTGTTAAATTTTTACAATTCGGTGATCACTCCAGAATATTTTAGACAGAGTCTTTTCTGAGAAATAAATATTTGCTGTCATCCTTTAGCTGTGACATACAAAACCTTACATCCATTTAATATATGCTGTGAGACAAATATCATTAAACCAGTCATTTATTTATACTGTGAATGCATTCTTATTTGCATGATAAGTTTAAATACACCTGCATATTAATAAGTTTCAATACACCCAACCACCACTAGAATGCCCAGTCAGTCTCTGAGAGTAACTCTCCATTACAAAAGTCTTCACTGCTCTACCCTGGTTCCTTGTAACCAGATAGCCCTGTAATGCAGTATTGCCATTCCTAGTAACAAGCACATTTGCACTGAACTTTCAAGACCTCTGGATTGGTATTCGTTAGGTTTTCCCTGTCTGAACTTTTCTTGTGGGGAGTTGCAGCTTTGTTTTACTTCATTTCTGTGACTGTGATTTCTCTTATTGACCAGGTCTATGGCTAGTTAATTTTGTTTATCTTTACAAAGTACAACCATAATTGTATACAGATAGCTATAGCAAGTTGTTATTCCATTAGAATGAGATATTTATGACTTTTACAAGAGCTATACCCTGCAGCTATAAACCACTTATCATAAGTCAAGAAATGTAGACCTAGAGTTGGACAAAACTGGCTCTAGGGGTAACAGAGGAAAAAACCAGTATCTAATATACATAAAACATCCCATATATAGTAAATATTGAGACTTCTGTATGTACTATTCTTTTTATATAATAATTAAATGTATAGTAATATTTTTTCTTGAACTTAACTGCTAAGATCTCCATTATACTAACAATTAATTCCCGGCTTTACTTAAACATGCTGTGTTTCCTCTTTGTCCATGAAAAGATTTTCATTTCTTTTTGCTGACTTACCATTTTGCAATCAGGAGTCCTAATAATAACAGTAGATACAGCCTTAGAAAATTAAATTTTACTGTATTTCTCTAATATATGTTGCTTAACCTTTACTTTAATTTCCATGGTACTGTGATTAATGGTGATGACTACTTGCATTTCTATAGCAGAACAAGCTTACAACCCTCTATAAGTATCAATACTTATAACATCGTGGTAGCATCTGTATAGTAAACCCCCATGTTGTCTACATATTGAAATACAGTTACAGAGTTCACTCTTTAGTCTGATGTGAGAAGCTGTAAACTGACCTTTGTCTCCAAAATCTGTCATTTAGTCACAAAAGTCTTTTTCCTCTTTCATGTGTCTTAACAGACACAGCTAGGTGTACCTTAATCCAAATGAGATGTCAGTATGTTCTTGTTCTTTATAATTCTATAGCTTAATGTACATGAAGCCGTAGAATTGCACAAGCATAACTATCAAAACATGATCTATTGCATTTTGATAATAAGAGGACTTTTAATCAGAATCACTGTGGCTAGCTATGGCATACCTGAAACCATTTGGAAACAGAAACTAACTTTCAGTATTTGGTTTGTCAATTTATAAACTTACTATATGAAAATATTAATTTCACCACTATCAGTATGTGCTACTTAATTTTTCCTTTTATTTCCATACATATACACAGACATATAAACTCATTCCATAGACATGGTCCTTGATTTGTCTGTATAACTTATTATTTGTGTATCAAAATGCATGAAAAGTTTAAAGAAATAAATGGAGGAAAAAACTAAAAATTTGTTTAAGTTGTGACTTAATGCTTTATAATAAAAACTGCCACACCTGCCTATATTATAAATCTATACCATTTGACAAATTTGGCATTTGTGATAAACAGGTAAAAAAAAATCATGATCAAATATTATCTAATGCCATCTATCAGAATAGCCAATTTATCCTAATACAGTTCCTGTTTTTCCAGATGTTGTAAATATAAACCAACAAAAATTTTACCATAGTAAAACCAAAATCCAAAGTCAAATTTTACTTAGTCTCTTTGATTTAATTTGTATATGTTTCCTTGGCACTTAGAAGGTTTATCACTGCTTTCCCTTTATTCCTTTTAATAATGAATACTTTAAATATTTGGTTTACTATATTTAATTTGTAAAGAATTCAGGCATTTAAAATACACTTGTATCAGTGCCAAACAACCATTATAAAAATATTAATATTTCTAAAAGACTTCTTTTGGCTAATCTGTTTTATCAGATCTTCAGTTTTCTTTCTTTTTCTCTTTCCTGTACCTCCCACCTGTACCTTGTACATGAAACAAAATTATTGGCATTACCATGTGTAAACTGGCAATGTCAATACTGTAAGCTGTATTAGTGAACCCAGCTAAATGTGAAATGCAGTTTGGTTAAGAAGATACTAGCTAAAAGGTTTAAATTATTAAAACATCATTATTTTTTCTTTGCGTTTTAAGTCTAGCTGGAGAAATGCACCCTTACGGTTTCAGTCACAGTAGATATCACATCTGAAGTGGTCCAACTTCTTGATGAGTTAGATATCTAATAACTGATTACTTTACTGCTGATTCTTCAGGGAAAAAAAAAAGACAAAAACTCCAAAAAAGCAACCAAACAAAAAAAACAACAAACCAAACAAAAAATCTGCAACCAAACCTAATGACTGTTAGTAGCATTTTTAGATTCTATTTGGAGTTAGTGTTTTTAACTTCAGATTTTAAAAATACATAGAGACTCCAACATTTTTTAAACTGTACATTAATATTTAAGTTTCTACACTGGGAAGGAACGTAAGTACACTGTAGACAGGTTTAGAAAGCAACGTGATCTTGAAAAACTGGAGAGATTGCCTTACCAGAAAAAAAGAGTAAAAGAAATGTGTCATTAAATAGGACATTACATTTTGAAAGGTGTAATGTACTGCTGAGTTACAGAATGAGTGACAGCTAGTCAGGTAACAGCTCTCTAGAAGAGGATCTGGATGTCATAGCAGAGCACTAGCTGAACACAAATCATCAGTCACCTCTCAGAACAAGTCAGACATCTTAAAAGAGCATACATCTGTCTGCAACAGATGGGGAGACATTTTTTCTCTTTAATCAACATTTATGAGATCTCAACTGCAAAGCTGTGTCAATTTGACCTGAATCTTCCAGAAAGATTATAATCAACTAGAAACTATTTCCTTTAAAAAATATTTATAGTTGATATGATTTTCAGAAATATAAGTGAAGGAAAAGTATGAATCATATAAGTATTCAGCTTGTGTTTCTGTATATGAAAGTAGCATGGCTGTAAGGTCAGCAACACAATGCTTTTGGACTAAAATGATACATCTGTAAAATTTATTTTGGAAGGACTGTTATCTTCAGTCCTTGAATGGTTTGGTTAGTAGACATCTGTTCAAAAGTGACAGATTTCAGGAAATGTAGAACTATCATGTAAACTGAAATCTGCCACATAAGGTGATTTTTATTCTTTGTTCCACAGCCACAGGTGTCAGGAAACTGATCACAAAGTAGTTTGGGGATTTTTTTTTCTTTTTCTTTTTTATGCTTTAGTTGTTCTGCACTGCAAGACTTCTACAAGCTTCTTTAATGGCAATGTCTAATATGCTGAATAAGAAGGTGAAAAGTTAAGACACTAATGTGAAATCTTTGGCAAAGATTTGCTCACAAATTAATCTCTCTCCCTTCTTAGAACGCAAAATAAAACTGGAGGCAGATGAAAGCAATTATTTTCAAAGCTGGTCATTCTTGAAACTAAAAATACATCAAGTTTATCTCCAAAAGAACAAAACAGAACAGGTGCCTGATTTCTACCAAGCACAACTGAGTTCTGATAAATATGTAGCCTTTGTATCTCAAATCTGAACAAAAAAAGAATAAAGAAATGATAAAAATGTATGTCTTATTGGTAGGAGCAAATAACTGTTTGTGCACTGGTATTCACTAAAAAGACACTAGTTAAAAAATAAAGAGTAGAAATAGAGAAAAATTGTTATTTTCTGTTTTGTTACACAACTCCTGCTCTTTCTGTTTGGTTTCCACTATTATTTGCTTTAACCAAGAGTTAGTTTGTGTCTACAGGAAGAACTTAATACCTGCCAATAAGATGGCCAAGACCTCATTGTGCAGCTCTCATTTCCCTGTTCTTGAGACATAAACTGCCAGCAAGACTCAGTGAAATGAAATAATGCCTGATGCCAATTCAAAGTTTAACATTTGCTTTTCTACCACAGGAAATTTTTACATGTAATAATTTATTTAAGAAACATTTCAAAATGCAGATGTGACATAATAAAGATTTATTCTGTTTATATTCCTGCCCCTTAATCACTTTTTCAAAGAAAAAAAAAGATTCTTTATGAATTACAAATCTAGACAACAATACTGAAAAATAAAGACGTTTGAGACTGCCCTAATGTTATTAATTCTAAATATGGATCTATAATATCATTTCCAACCTATTTTATTCTCTCTTTATCACTATCAGTGTCTATTTCGTAGACATTTTTATTAACTAAAAAAAAAAAACCAAACTTGAATTATATCTCTGGATATACTGTGCCTCCATAAAAAAGGTTATAGATAGGTTTAGAGAGTTATATATATTCTAAGGATTTCAATAAAAGCTTTACTGGCATATTAATTCTTTAGGTGTTTTGCATATTACTTTGTATGAAAATATATTTTAATCTGGAGACAATCTGGCAGCTGCAATAAGACCAATTTTGTCTTTCTGATACTAATATTCAGCAGGGTTTATTTAAATTAAACATTTTGTCCTAAGGAAAATACATCACAGAAACATATATCATGGACAAAACAGAAGTATGAAATGATGGCATAAAATATTTCTTAATTTTTCAATATATTCTGTATGATCTAGAAAATTGTATTGCAAGCATATATCAATTCTGTTTCTATTACTAAAAACTGTCTATTATTATAAAAGACCATTCATAAGTGCTACAATCAAAACATTTGTTGTAGAATTTTCTTTTTGTCTCTATTTCTGTACAGAATGGCACTTCTCTCTTTTTATTAAAAACATTTTTCATTATGTAATTGCAAAGATAATCTAAAAACGTGAGCCAAGGGCAAATATGAATATGTAGAAAGTGTCAGAAAATGGCTCATGGAGATTAATTCTGCCCGTTATGGCTCATCGGGGACCTTAGGACTGTGATATTAGCATTTTTGCACTGCACCAAAAAAGTTGTACTTTTGTCAGAGAGATCAGTATTCTGAATGTCAATAATACCCATTATCTTTTTTTTGTCTCCCCGTTTCATTGAATCTGATTCAAACCACACTAATCAATAAGTGCCAATAGAAGATTTCTGTGAATGACAAGGTATACATGTACTGATCAGCTTTATGCTTCAGGTGGAGACACTCGGAGTCAGCTTACAACTCTAAGGAAGATTTCCTCTGGACTTGTGAATTTGGAACAGTAATTTGTGAAATCAGCTACAGGTTCTGTGAATTCTAAGGCATGCAGAGAAGTGGGGGGGGAAAAAGTAAAAACTTGATCTGTATAATTTTCGATGGTTTTAGACCCTAACACATACAGAGCTCAGTAAAGAAAATAATAGTCAGTAGCAGGAATAGTAGTATATCACTGCCCTAATGTTTGATAGCTATGACTGCATCTTTAATATTATAATTGTTGTCTGTCTTATTCAAGTAGAATAAGAAGGCATAAAATTTCTTGAAGGTGAAGGTGAAGTGAATTAATTATGTGTTAAACTGACATTTAGTTATTCATGATAAAATGATATGTTAGAACAACACTAGAAGGGTCAAAAATGCTACACAAATCTTTGATCCCCATATGATGAAGCTGCCCAATGGTGAATTTAAAATAGAAGTTGAAGACAATATTTAAGTATTCAAACCATATCTCTAAATATTACTCCTGTCTATTAAAGCTGTCATATAATTTTTTAAAGAAATGGACCTTATTATTCTTTGTATTTGGGAATATAACATAATTTGAATTACTACAGTGGCTTTCTAGAATAAAAATATTAATTTAGTATCTTAAAGATATTCTTGATTTTTAAATGCTCATTTCTTAACTGTTTTCACAAGGAAAAGACCAGACACACTTAAATCCAAATACTAGTGATAAACCAATCTTAGTGAGATATTTACAAGTAAGAATTACAGTTCCTGTATAATGCCATACTTTTATTGTAAAATATTCTTAAAACTTGTATAAAAAACCTTTTTTTGGCCCTTCTTTTTCAAAATTCTGTTCATATAATCACATACCTTCAGGAATTATAATTAGCATTGTACAGGGTTTAAATGAAAAGTTGTGATTTCTTTAAAATTGTCTATAAACATTCTGTTACACTTGAAATGCCACAAACATAAGCTAGATAATTCTTATGTCAGTAGGAATGGAAATGAATATCTAGTACCTGAGAAATTTGTGAAATGCATATATGAACACAAAAGTATTCCCAACGTTGAAATCACTTTGGTCAATCAGAGATTCATTTAGGTTTAAAGTGACCTCTGGAAGCAATCTGGCCCATTCCCTGGTTCAGTGTAGGTACAACTAGAACTATAAAGCGTATTATATTTAAAGTGATTATACTAAATTACCATAGAACTAGTGCTGTAATAAAAAAGCCACCTCACTCATTATTTGCAATGTTATTGTAAATCCAATTCAGGAATTGTATTTTGATTTGCCTAATTAAAAAACATGGATTAAAAGTAGTTATGCTGAAAACATAGTCTCTTACCAACATAGGTGCAATACAAAATGTTTCAAAGCTTAAATGGTCATAAAATGTTATAAAAGAATTATTCAGTGAGTATCTTTGAAACAACAATCCAGAGACAGATACAGCTGGCAAATCCACAGGACTCATAAAGTGACAAAAGGAAAGAAGTAACCAGGTAAAAATGACCACACAAGTGTTTTTCAACATCATCTAGTCCAGCTGTTATGTTGTCTAGCACCAACATAATCACCCCTAAACCACATCCTCAAGCGGCACACCCCAGGCATCTCTTGAACACTTCCAGACAGTGACTACACCACCTTCCTGGGCAACTTATTCCAATGTCTAAACACTCCTGAAGTGTTTTTTTTTTTTTTTTAATACCTAAACTGAACCTTCCCTGGTGCAACTTCAGGTTATTTCCTCTTGTTTTTTCCCTTCAGATATGGCAGAAGAGATTGACCCCATCTTGCTACAACTTCCTTTCAGGCCACACTATTGCTAATACAGGCCAGGATGCCATTTGCCTTCTTGGCCTCCTGGGCACACAGTGGGCTCATGTTCAGCCAGCTGTCAACCAGAACCACCAGCTCTTTTGCTGGCAGGCAGCTTTCCAGCCACTCTGCCCCCAACCTGTAGTGCTGCATGGGGTTGTTATGACCCAAGGACAGAACCTGGCACTTCACCTTATATCTCATGCCGTTGTCCTTGGCTCATCAATCCAGCCTGTCCAGACCCCTCTGTAGATCTTTCCTACCCCACAGCAGATCAACACTCCCACCCAACTTGGTGCCATCTGCAAACTGACTGCAGGTGCACCCAACCCCCTCATCTAGATTGTTGATAAGGATATTAAACAGGACCATCCCCAGTACTGAGTCCCGGGAAACACTAATGACTGGCCACCAGCTATATTTATTTCCACTGACCACCACTCTCCAGGCCCAGCCATCCAGCAAGTTTTTCACCCAGTGAAGAGCACACCTGTCCAAGCCATGAGCAGTGAGTTTCTCCAAGAGAATGCTGTGGAAGACGGTGTCAAAGGCTTTACTGAAGTCTGGATAAACAACATCCACAGTCTTTCCCTCATCTACCAAGTAGGTCACATTGTCATAAAAAGAGAGCAGGTTGGTTAAGCAGAACGTGCCTTTCATAAACCCCTGACTCTTCCGTATGTGCCATGTGATGGCACTCAAGATGATCTATTCCATGAACTTTCCTGGTACCAAGGTCAGGCTGACAGGTCCAGAGTTCCCTGGATTGTCCTTCTGACTCTTCTGGTAGTTGTAGATGTATGGATATTGTTCAAACCCAAAGAATTGCACAGAAACGAGACATGTCCAAAAGATCCGTAATACGATTTCTTTGATCTCATTTTTAGAAGGAAAAAAAAAGGAAATGTCCAAAGTAAATAGAAATTTGTTGCAGAAATCAGTGGTAGGGATGGAATTCAGTATAAATCTAAATAGTTGGCTTGTGTAATTTGAAAGTGTAAGGTAAAATCCTCATTGCCTAGAGGTACAGAATCTGTGAGAGGTCCACAATTTACTGAAGCAGAAGCTGGAGGCCAGGAAGGATTACTTAAGGTGTAAGAAGTCTATGGTGCAGTAACTGAAACGTGCTCTAAAACACCTAAATGTAGATCTTTACCCATTTGTGTCTAAAGGTGCTTCAGGTAATTGATCTCTCACTGTTTTAAATACAGCTAAAAGAGTTATTCATCAGACTGGCAGTGAGGTACCTGCTTCAGGACAGATATTCAGGAATTGCTGTGTAGCTTTCTCTGATTATAGTTGTTTGATGAAAAAATGAACGTGTATTTTCCTTTTAGATAATGTCAGAGCAGAAACACTACTAATTTGACAGAGTTAATAACTGCCTAACATAAAAAAAAAATGTAAGCATTTAGTTTTCTACACATACATTTGCATATATGCAATAGCATGCATGCAACACCTTTTTCTGAAAGATACCCTAAGGCAAGTATAGTAAGTCTCTTTAAAATCACCTAATTACAGAGAAAAGCACTGTAGACATAAAATATTTCAAAAGCTGCAATTAAAAAGAATGATCATTCAGAAGGCTATTAAAAGTCTGATAACACAGAACAGTACTAAGAATCATGTTAATTGCGTGAAAAACTGAATTAAAACATGACACATATACTCTGTTAGAGTGCATACATTACCTAAGTGCCTTCTTTGCCTTGGAAAACAACAACTAAATGAACCAGCAAACAACTAGGGGGTAGCAAGAATATATTCATTATAGGCAATGTCCTGAGTAAAGCAGGTTCTGAAACCACTTTGTTGTGTGGGATTTGTGTTTGAATTTCATGAAGATAATATAAAATCTTAAAAGGACACTTCTGAGTCTTCATTTGTTTGTCCATTGACCTAATCAAATCCTGCATGTAAAAAGTGTCTGCAAATGTCAAGCTTCTCTGTGTTATGATGGTTGTACCAGGAGATTAAAAATACATTCACATCAAGGCTTTGATCAAGGGTGCACTTCAGAAACAATCTCCAGTCATCTGCTCTTACTGTGCTTTGATTTGCCTCACAGAGCAGTCTCAAAGCAGATAAGTTCATCTTTTTTGCATAAAAGTAAGCTGGAAGGTGTTCTTCAGCCAGTAACAGGCATTCAGGTAAAGAAGCAGAAACAGTCCAGTAAACAGTAAAAACTCTGAAATACACACAGTGCAAACCTCATGCCCTTACCACTAATTGTTTTGCAGTATAAAGCTGCTTGTGATGCACTGTACTAATGCTAATGTAAACATAGCCTAATTTATTCTCTTAGGACAACTGGAGGCAATACTTGGATCTTGTCCTATCTCCCTTTCATTTTCCCACCTGCTGAGATTCTGCTCATGCTCTGCAGATGCAAGTTTCTCCAAGATGCACACGTGAAGTCAAGAAAGCTGTTAAACAGACAATGTGTTTTTCATCTTTACTCTAAATCCCTAGATTTGCCTTCTAGAAACTTCTGGATTTTGACTGAAGAAATAAATGAAATTTTTTTATTTTCTTCACTTGTTCTTTGTGGCCAGGTACTTAAGTTAATAAATAACTATGGAGAAGTTATTAGAAGCTGCTTAGAAGAATGACACCTGCAGAGAGGCTAAAATCTGCATGAACAAAACTCTCCATCACTGTGAACTCCATGAATAGAGATCTTTCGCTTTGTAAAACAGAATAGCCATAGGAGAAGAATGAGTCTTGGAGTCCAGAGAAAATGTAAATTTCTTATTTCCACAGCTTCAAACGTCACATTTTACATGATCTCTCATTGTCTTCTGCCCATTTCAATACCAAATCTAAAATGAGAACTGCTTAGTGATGAATGGACTCCTCCTAAGATGTTTTCCTCCTCAGGCAGAAAGGTGAGTTTCTGTAATGAGCTGGTCTCCTTTTTAAACTTTCATAGCAACTACAGTGACCTACATCTCCTTCTTGCAGTGAAGCCTCTGGTTATGCCCCACTTCAATCCTGAATACTTTACCATGGTGCACAGGTCTTTGCTTATACATATTTCAGAAATATCAGTGAGTAAATTAAGTTCCAGTGATAACTTATTTAAATTACTAAGCTCTTTACTAGGTTAAAAATATTTCCTTTTGTTGTAATGAGGAGAGTTACCACTGATGGGGATGAAGAGGAAAACCCTGCTGTGAAATCTGTCTTCTTACCTGCCATCTTGAAAGGAAAGGAATGATCATCGTAACAGGTGCTTCCTTTTTCTGAAAGGCAGGAAAATCTCAAAAGGCATGATGACTCCCATTGTGATTTTAATTTTTACACAGTAAATTGTCAGCCATGCTTTAGGCTCTATTTTCCCTTTTCTCAGCAACACAGTTGAAAGAAATGAAATGCCTTTCCATGTTGTGGAAAAGAAGCTTCTTCACCATGTCCCCTTCTTAAGGTAGGAGTTTGTCCAGTGGTTCCCTTCTATGTGCTTCAGTGGAATTATTACACAGATCTTAAGTCTGCTTCTTTTACTACAATAAAGGTGTTACTATAGCTCTAAGACATGATGAAAGGCTGAAAGAGAAGGCCTTTGAGAGCACAAATGTGGGAACAGCTTCATGCAGATACATTAATCCCTTAAACTATTTACAACTGGTGATCAAGAAAAGGATGACCCACATCTCTAAAGACCAAATCTGCATATTACTGATTAAAGTCTGTGAACATGAGCACTCAGAGACTATTAAAATAAACTGGGAAATACATGAGTTTTAGGCTACATGGTACAATTACTATTAATAAAACCCACTCAAAAATATAAAAAAAATAGACCTTGTTTATCCTTTAAATCAGTAGAGTCCATTAAATGGAAAGTGAAAGAAAATATACTCCAATTACTAAAAAAGAGGTAATTCAGTCTATGACCTTTAACAAATTGAGATTTATTATTGGAATTGTTTTATCTCAACAAAGTCAGATTTTTTTGGATGATACTTTGATCAGATGTGAACCTTCATAAAGCATTTTAGATTTCTCCACTATATATAGCTTTTCAGTGTAAGGAACCTGCAGTAAATTTTAAGAAATTTTTTCGTGCACAAAGGTTATCATTTGTCATTGAATGCATCAATGTCTAATGAGGAATGGCTGAGGGAGCTGTAGTTGTTTAGTCTGGATAAAATGAGGCTCAGAGGAGACCTTATCACTCTCTACAACTGCTTGAAAGGAGGTTGTGGCCAGGTGGGGGTTGATCTCCCAGATAACAAGCAATAGGACAAAAAGAAATGGCCTCAAATTGTGCCAGGTGAACTGAAAGAGTGGCCGAGCATTTGACCAGGCTGTCCAAAGAGATGGTTGAATCAGCATTACTGGAGGCATTTAAAGATGTGTAAATGTGGTGCTTAGAGACACGGGTTTAGGGGTAGGCTTGGCAGTCCTCAGTTAACAGTTGGACTCAAGGATCTTAAAGGTCTTTTCCAACCTAAACAATTCCACAATTCTTTGAATAATTAGGACTTGCCAAATTGTATTTATGTGTAAAACCAATAGCAAATACCAGTATACGCTCAAGTGGAAACAGTACATTTCTCCTTGAAATACATGCAACATTGGGAAAAAAACCTGCCAGTAAGTGTTAGAATATTTTTGAACACAGATTTGGTTTTTGTCATGGGTTAAGCCCAGCTTGAAGTTTTAGTTGAAGATTCTCAGCAGTCTGACCTTGGGACTGCTCTATATTATTCCGCAATTGTTGATAAGAGCGTAGTGGGCACTCCTCCTCCTCCTGCTTTTCAGGTTTTTTTTTCTTCCCTCCTCTGTTTCTTCGGAGAAAAACAGGACTAGGGATCTGACACTTATTCTGTAATTTCCTCCAAAACTTGGCAGAGCCAATCAATCAATTGATTTGAATATTGACAGCTTTATGGAACCACTCAAAAACAGTTAACACCCTCTGAATGCCACTTTTTAAAAGACAAAAAGGCGGGAATAGCTCTCTTGCTCTTCTGGCCTTGGCACAGGTAACAGCAGGGCCCGCTCAGCCCAGCGGGGCTGGGCCGGCCCCAGCGGGGCCCGGCTGGGCCCTGCCAGCGGCAACCTGTGGGAGAGGCTGGGCCACAGCTTGCGGCACGGCCAGGCAAGAAGATTTTCAGCCGGTCCTGCTCC